>JACCIB010000001.1:0-130000 GCA_018906965.1 Philotrypesis tridentata | reverse complement strand
GCACATCTCCGGGAGGCGGCTCGCAAGTCGATCCTTACTCTCCTCTAGGCTTGATACACGCCATGAGTCAGTCTAACGGATCTCCTCCCGACAAATTCCGCGGGTCGCGACCTCCTGTGGCCAGTCGAGCGTTGCGCCGCCGCCGCTGAAATATCATCCACGCGCTCCTATCGCGATCTCGCTTCGTAAATTTTCCGACCCGACGCCTGGCTAATTACACAAGTGTCCTAAAATCTCTCCTCGCGGATACGCGCGCGTACACTCGTGCCTGTGTGTGAGTGCAGTGTGTGTAACGTGTGTGGATATTGATATTGAGCTTGAAGAGTACAGCGCATGTATCTATACCTGCGGGGAGGGATAAATTGTTTCTCGGCGCGGCCGCAGCTTTGATGAATTTACTGGCGAGGCTTTAATTGGCGCGCGTTATTTATTGGCCTTGAAATTTCATTAACTGGAAAATTGGAAATTTCGAGGACGCGCAATGCGATGGGCCTGACGCTTACGTATATAAGAGTGAGACGTCCGACGCATTGTGTATATACGCGAGTACATCCGTGCGGCTGCATGTACATACACGCGTATATAGAAACGCGGCGGCCGTGCTTTTTATCCTGTCTCGCGCGCGAGCGCGGCCGCTCAGGTAGGAGCCTCATGAATCTTCGCGACGATATTGCAGATGAATCGCACGATGAATTGCGCATGAAGCGCACGCGCTAGCGCAGCTTTCCTCGGAGATGGCGAAAGAATGAGCGCGCGAGAACCGATTCTTATCGGATTTACGTATGTTCATTGTCAGCCTCTTCTCCGTACGTGTATCACACCTCGTCGCGTAAACGCTTTATTATTTATCGATTGTCCCTCGCGAAAGCTACAGATCTCTGTGGATCGGCGAGAATTATTAAACAAAGCTTAAGGTATATATACGTGCATCACGTGTGTATATACGTTATAGATATACACTCGGCTGTGTGTATATCGGAGAGAAGCAGAAGGAGCAGAAGGAGAAGAAAGAGAAGGAGGAGGAGAAGAAGAAGAAGAAGAAGCAGCAGCAGCAGCAGTTGCATCAGTCGGAGCGATCGCATATCCCGAGGACAGATAGCCGTGCACACATACGTCTGTCGTCGCGGCTCACGTCGCTCGGGCCTTTCGATTAGCCGGTTCGATTAGCTGCCATTTACAGCAGCTTCCGAGGCAGGAGAAAAGGCTCCTCCTTGTCATACGGACGGACGCTTGAATGGATCGGGAATTTTTCGTTATTAGTCGCGGTAGGCTGTTAGGACGTGCCAATCCCTCATGCGGACTGCTCGCTTCCCTCTGCAGCAGCAGCAGCAGCAGCAGCAGCAGCAGCAGAACAGAGCAATAGCTATATACTCTCCATATATAGTCGACTGGCGCACGCTGCGCACTTGCGCGCACACACGCACACACACACACACACACACACGTACACACGTTTATTTTCGCAACGGGACGAGTATTTGCGTACACGCGAATTCGACGAGATATAGATTATAAAGAAAAAAATGAGGAGAAAAAAAGTAGGAAGCTGCGCATCTCGTAGCTGAATCATTTGACCCGAGAGCATTGCGGGGTTAACCTTCCGGCGATATTGCATTATTATTTATTAATTCGGAGCAGCTGAGATGCGTATCTGCAAGTAGCAATGCTCGTCCCTTTCTCTCTTTGCATCACGACTCGCTGGAAGCTTCTCTCTCCTCTTATCTCCTCCGTCCGGTCAGTGCTGCGCCCTTTTGTGTGAGAGTCTTTCTCTCTCTCTCTCTCTCTCTCTCTCTCTCTCTCTAGGTATGCGCCGCTGTTGCCGCTGCTGCTGTTCGCGGAACGAAGTAGCCGAGTAATACACAGCGAGGAGGAGCTGCTACGAAAAGTATACAGCAAGCTCTACATGACCAAGTGGTCGCAATTACGCGTCGCGTATACAATTAATGTAACGGGCAGAGAGCTCGGGCGATAGTGGATATACGTGTACAATGTACATATATATAAGTGTCGCATTGTACACGCCGGGAATATTACGATCTCGAGGCTCACAATGCTTTTCCCTTTCGCAATAAAGCTCGAGTCTTAGCGTAAACGATATGAGCGCGAGAGACTATTCGGAGGCTGGATATTATAATGCGATATGACTTTAGCGATCGGTAATTATCCTGTCGGAGTTGGAACCGGTCTCGCCAAACCCCGAGCAAAAAGCCTTTCTCGCATTGCGACAGCGGTGAAGAGAGACGACGACGGCGTTCGCGCGGAATTATACACCGGGAAAAAGAGGGAAATTTCAATTTGTCGACGATTTCTCACTCGGAATTACATGTGTATCGCGGCCGCGCACGAGAACGCGCCGGATCGACCGGTTCGCCATAAATCAGCGATTGGTGTACGATATGCATTGCGAAGGGCTTTCTTTCGATCGGCGCTACACAGAAATCGGCATAAATCGCCGAGTCGAATGGGATAAACTCGTGTAAAGCCCGATGGCGCCCGCGCGCCTTAAAGAAAGAGATCTCGCGCGCGGGGAGGGGGGAGCTTAAGTCGACACTACTCGAGCTTCTGGTCTCTGTATAATGATACCTTTTGCTCCAGACGCTCTTTCTCTCTCTCGGAGCGGCTCGACGCGAAAAACAATGCACGCCCGATATTAGAATGCAGCGTCGGGGGGAAAAAAAGCCGAGGGAATTTATCGTCGAATTAAAGCGACCACCAAGAAGGGAGTCTGTACAAAGCAATAGCCCTGAAAAAAATAGCCAATCTCGTGGCATCGGCATAGCTCGCGCGCGACCCCTGGAGCAGTAGTAGTGGCTCTCTCTCTCTCTCTCTCTCTCTCTCTCTCTCTCTCTCTCGTGATTACCATGATAATTCGCCGAGAGGAGCATAGAGAGGCCCATATACGCATCCCCCGCTCTTTCTCTCCTTCTCTCTGTGGCGCGAGCGCGCGAGACAATTCCCGTATTCTTATAACGACGAGCGGGACCCATTGTTTCCCTCTCGGCCAATTGCGCTACTATACTACTGCCGCTCCCGGCTGGCTATTATAAATACGTGTAGGATATGGACTTTCTTTTTCTTCCCGTAAGGGTGTACGAGAGAGAGAGAGAGAGAGAGAGAGATGCCCTTATTAGCCGAGGCCGAGAGGCGAGTAACGTTTTGCATAGTTGCGGGTGGAGAGTATTTATACAGTATAAATTCTTCTCGGAAATCCTTTTATTGCACACGCACAGAGAGAAGTCGAGAACGTATGTGTGTATATATACACACACACACACACGTACAATAATGCGAGAGAGAGAGTATCCCTCAGCGTGCTGCAATCAGCCGTCCCTTCCGCTCATTAGCCTATTATCGAGGCGCAGCTTTAACCATAATTCACAATTTATTTAACACGCGCCGCTCGAAAACATCGAAGCCTACTGCTATATACAGCTCGCCACGGCGCAACAAACTCGGACACGCGAAGCTCACTCACGGATAATAAACGATACATATGTATGAGAGTAGCCGCCTCGGCCTTTCCGTCTTTCTCTTCGCTTCTCTCTTCTCAGCAACAGCAGCAGCAGCAGCAGCAGCAGCAGCAGCAGCAGCTTCGTATATGCAAGAGAGACGAGAAAAAGAAAAAAAGGGGAGCAGCAGCAGCAGTGGGAGGAGGCGGACGCGCGCATGCGATTTCCGCGTGCAGTCGCTGTTTTGAATAATACGGGAGCGATCGCGCTTTAATGGTCGCGTCGTCGCGCCGGCTGCTCTCCTCCTCTCTCTCTCTCTCTCTCTCTCTCTCTCTCTCTCTCTCTCTCTCTCTCTGTATGTACACGCTGTGCGCACACTCTGTCACTCGGAGCGTCTTTAACGTGAAAACGATCCTCTGCCGAGAGAGAAGACGACGGATATACTCTGTATGTATATATGGGAAGATTTATCCGAGTTAATGGTGCGACTACCGACGTCTTTCCGCAGGGATATTGCGAAAGGGATACACTGCTCGGCTCCGTCGGTGTGTGTGTATGTGTATATATATATATATAGCGAGAGAGAGAGAGAGAGAGAGAGAGAGAGAGAGAGAGAGAAGACGACGGATATACTCTGTATGTATATATGGGAAGATTTATCCGAGTTAAAATATATATATATATATAATACGTGTATAACCGCGATTGTATAAGCGCCAGAGCGAGGGGAATGTTAATAGCGGCGATCTCGAAAAATGAAGCCACACGTTAAATTTCTCCTCTAATCAATGAAATCCTCATTGAAATGCACTCGGGCTTCAGCCGTAAAATTCTTCTCTCCTTCTCTCTCCACCTCCTATCCTCCTCTCGCTGCACGTGGGCTGCAAAGAGTCCGGCGCACACGGAAGAGCGCGTTAAGATCTGCCCACGTGTCTATATAGTCAGTTACGTATATATACAGAGAGAGAGAGAGAGGCGCGTCTCCGAGAGGGAAAATTCAATCGGCAGCCCGGGCGTTTTTTATATCTTATACATACGCTCTGGCTGCCGTGTAAGCCTGCGCGACGAATCGAGAGCCGCTTCCTGCTGCTCTCGTTTATGCAGATCGGCGAGGGGGGAGAGGAGGTCGCGATCGGATAGACTCTCTCTCTCGCTCGCTCGGGATAAATTAAATTTCGCTGAAAAATCCGCGGTGGCCGCGGCGGCAAGATGATGAATGGCCGGCGTTTTGCTCTGCTTGCGAATTTCACGCGGCGGCGCGAAGACAGCGCATCCTCGAGGAGGAGGAAGAAGAAGAAGAAGCCACACTCGCGCCGAGAGCTGCGGATCGCATCGATCCGATCCGCGGCTCTCGTGAAAAGCCGATGACGCGGCTAGATATCCCCGCGGAAGAAACCCCGGCGCGCTTTTTCGAGGCCGAGCTGCCGAGCTGGAATTTGCTCAACGACGCGCCGGGCTTTTTGCTGTGTTTTGCGTCGATGCTGCTCGCCGATGGAGGAAAAACTCTATTCTCTCTCTCTATATATATATATAGCCGTCCCTGTTGGAGCGTCCGGCGATGTGTTACATGGAAAAATGTGCCAAGAAATTTCTGCAGGAGGACGGGACGTTGCGCAACCGAAACTCGCAGAGGCGCTCGAACCGGTTTGTTTTCCCAATGGCACGTATAGACGAGCCTCTCCTGGCGCGAGATCCATTAAATCACTCGAGTGAATTTTCCCCCGAGTGCAGCGTGCGTGCGGCGTCGCACCTTGCGGATTGCGCTCGAAGGCCCATCTCGCTTCCCACGTGCGTCTCGGGGAAAAGGACGCTGGGAAGAGAAAGACGAAGACAGATACTGCAGGAGTCGAAATAATAGCCACCTGGCGATCATCTTTTCCCATAAAATCGGACCCCCTCGGACGCTCTCTAGTTGAGAGTTGAGGGAGAGAATCTCCGACGCTCGCACCCTCGAGTCGTCTGCATGGCCGAGCCACCCCTTTTCTCACTCCTCCCTCTGGCCTGCAGCGGCTTTCTTCGCACGTTTTCTCCGTCACTGTCCTCTCGAGGCGGATAATTCATCTGTCGACCTCCCCGCGCTGCAGGTTTTTTTTCTCGTTTTTCCGGGAGACTCGTCGCCGCCCGGAGAAGCGTTGCAACGGTCGTGTATATGTATACATTTTTCCCGAAAACTCGGCCGACAATGCCCGTTGAGATGCATCTGGTCCAACAATTAAGCACTGCAAAAATCGCCCCCTCGCTGCACTCCGCGTGTAGATGCAGTCTCGGATGCAGAGGGTGCTTATACACGCGGCTCTTGCGCTGAAGCGCCTCCCCTCAAGCCCATCTAAGTGGCGCGTCTCAGTGCTGATAGGTCCTTAGATCGTCGAGGGGGTTGGCCGAGCCTCACTCCAACTCTCTCCCTCGCGCCTAGGGGTGTGGTCCCCTGCGTCGTGCTCGAAGGACGCCCGGTGTATTTATGCTAATGTTCGGCGGAGAAAAGGGTTAGACGCACCGCAGAGCTCCATCGATTTTTGCCTCGCTCGAGGGATGTCTGCGTGCGTATGCAGTACGTGCGGTTCTCACCCCTTCTGCTCATACTCTTTCGAATCGCACCCTCGCCTCGATATTCTCTCTCTCTCTCTCTCTCAGCTCTCTCCCGCTCTCTCCCGTGCGCATATGGGTATACACGCGTATATTTTTTTTTATTTTCGGGGCCAGAGAGAGAGAGAGAGAAAGAGAGAGAGAGAGAGCGAGAGAGACGAGTGCAAGCTCGCTCGCGCATGCGCGGCCTTTGTCGGCGCGAGCGGAGGACTCGCGGGCTGGCAGTCGGTGATAAGGCAAAAACGAAAGGGCGAGCGAAATGGACGCATATAGCAGTGGCATCGCCGCCGGAAAGAGAGAGAGATGCGCCAAAGGGGCTGTTGCGCGCGTGTTTACGTGGGTGCGGCCGCGCGCGGCCAGAGTTCGGCCATTTCTCTCGCCGGCGACGAAGCGTCCTCTCCACTTTGCCGGGAAAAGTATGCGTGCAGCTTTCGCCGTGCAGCGTCCCGCCCGCCGCTGCGACGGAGGAATCAATCGCGAGTGCGCGCAAGGCAACGGTGCGAGTGAAAAGTGCGGACACGCGGTCTGTGTGAAGCGCGAGTGCGAAATCGCCAAGCCCAAGAGATCCGGAGGGAGAGACGCTTCTGGAGGCAGACGCCGCGACGGACTGAGAGAGCGGCGAAGGACGAGACTCGGGGAGCGCGCGGACTCGCGGACCTGCGCAGGAGCTCGGAAAAGCCGGGAAAAGCGGGGGAAAGCCTCTCTCCCGTGCCCCTCTCTCGCTTCCTCTGTGCACACGTCTATCCGGCGCGTGCTGCACGTTTTACACGGAGGAGGTGAGTCCTGTGTAACTGTACAGTGTACGTACAGGTATATAGCTCGCTATACAGAGAGAGAGAGAGAGAGAGAGAGACGCGCGCGCGGTAGATGCGGAACGAATCGGCCGCGGTGATCCGCGAGTGTCACAACAGAGAATTGGCAAAAAGATGCTGAAAAGCCACAGCTCATGCAAAACGCAGGGAATTCGCCGTCGCTCATCGTCGGGGCTACCTCTCGACATCCTATCAGGCCTGATTACACCTCGACTCGTATTGTACAAAACGCTGCAGCATCATCCTCGGCTTATATCCGTCGGCATAGACCTGCTGCGTAACGCTCGGACAATGAAGCTGCTTATTCTACCGCGAGAGATATGAAGTTAGCCTTATTTTAGCTCTTTCTTTTTCTCATTCTTTTTCTTTTTTTGTTCCTCCCCCCACCTATAATCAGTCCAGAAGGATATTAATCGATTTCGAGGACAAAAGTCCCCGCGTGAATGTAGTGGCTTGTAAGAACCGCGAAAAAACATCGCGCGCTCCCAATCGATATATAATAGAAAAAGAGAAAGAGGCAATTAGCGGCTACACGGCCGCCCCGGCGTTATCTCTCTCTCTCTCTCTCGCGCGCGCGCGAGAGCGTGTTGTAGTAGGGAAACGAAGAACAAAAAATGGCGCCGCCCACGAGAGCGACGACGGTATATAAATCCATCTCCCCGGCGGCGGTGGCGACGGCGACGGCGACGCTCTCAAGCGGACTTTCACACCTTCGTTTCGGATTTTGAAATGTCCGCGCGTCGTTTTCCTCTTACTCGCGGGCTCGACTGTGATATAATTCCTCCTTGGAGAGATACATTTGCCCTAGACTGCCATCGCAGGAATATTTACAGAGTTTCATTAAGCGACTGCGCTCGCAAATATCGTATATGTATGTATATATCCAAGGGCTGCGCCGCGCGAATACACGAGGATAATAAACGCGAGGAGAGTAAGCGTCAATCTTATCCTCCTCGGAAACGAGGCAACCGTTCCCCCGGTATCTCGCTCTCTTTTCTTATTTCCGAAGACCAGTCCCTCTCATTCTCTTTCTTGCGGCTGATATATATAATGGCGCGAGCCCCGGCGCGGTAGCCGCGATAAGAGATTCTCTCGCGGGCGCGAACTACTGCTACCGCCGCTGCTCCGGCAGCGACGTCGTCCTTTTGTATTTCGCGCTTTGTGCGCCGCGAGTCTCTCTCTCTCTCTCTCTCGAGAGAGAGAGAGAGAGAGCTCCGGCTATCGACTCGCTGCGATAATCGAGTGCGAGAGAGCCGAAAGAAAGCAAATAAGAGCGAGAGAGAAAGAGAGAGACCGCGAGTTTTCACCTCGATAATCTCCCCTTAACGGCCTTTCGCTATGAGTGTATGTATATATATGCGTCGGAGGATCGTACACACGTATACACACGCGTCTCCATGGAGAATTGCGTGTATAGTTCCGCGGCGAGAGAGACGCGTACTTATATTCCTCGACACTTCTGCGGCTGTACAGAGAGAGAGAGAGAGAGAGAGAGAGAGAGAGAGCAGCACAGCTGTGTGTTTCCCGAGACGCGCATAACTCTCGCGCGAGTCGCCGAGCACGTAGTTTATACTACTCGTCGAGCGACGCATATACAGCTCTTAGCTCTCTTTTTCCACGCGCAATTTGCGAAGAATTTTCTCAGGCGCCGCGGCGATACTTACCGACCAATGTAACTCGGCTTTTAATGATCCCTAAAACGCGCGCGCGTTACACTTTTTCACTATTGCGCGCGCGCTTTTATTGATTTTTTTACGGCGAGAAAGAGCGAGAGGGACGTCCGAGGTATACGCGTGTGCACGTGTATATATACGCGCGTCTGGGTGCTGGAGGATTGTAATTGAAGGTTTTCGCCGGAGTCTGCGTAGAGCGCAGGCGACTTGCGCTTTGCGGCGCGCGCGCGCGCGCGAGAGAGAGAGAGAGAGAGAGAGAGTTAACGGATGCTTCTGAAACACACCGGTAGCTCGGGCTCCGAGAGGAAAATATAAAACCCGCATCTATACGTACAGGTATATACAGACACGCGCGCCACTCGTCTATGTATACGCGAGATCTCTGGGCGCGCGTTACAATTTCTCGCTCTACACTCGAATATTCCTTTTGCGCGCTATATGCATATATATAGACAAGGTAGCAGTGTGTACGTACTCGTACACGCACAGAGGAGAGTCCGTACCGAGACAGCGCAGAAAAGCCCCGCGCAACGAGCAATTAGAGACTTAATTAGAGCAGGTCAGCGCCTTATACGGCGCTTATTTATCGGCGAGCGGCGACACGCCATCTCTCCGCCCGAGTGTACGTATATATGTGTGTGTATATATGTATAGAGGAGCGAGTGGCGCGCGAGCTGAATTAATTCACACCGAAGAGAGGCAATTAGTACATTCCTCTGTGTCTGACTTGGTCTGTATGTGCATCTGATATTTGCCAGAGCCGCGGTGCGCAGCCGTGATCGACATCTTCTTTGCGACCTATTCGCGCGTTTATCCAATAATCCAACGAACACACGATTCGCCGAAACGCGTGTGATTTATATGGCGAGAGGTAAATTACGCCGTCGGAAAGAGAGAGGAGGGGAGAGCGCGCGAGAGAAGCCCTAATTGATAAGACACGCCGGCGTCGTGCTTTTCCGCGTCGTGTACACACAGACGCGCGCGATGATAAACCGCGGCGTACTTTCGTCACTCGATCCGCGAGAGCCGCGGAGCGCAGCGTTCCGCCGGGGCTTGTTTCGAGGGAGAGCTTTATAGAGCGCGAGCGAGCTGTGTCGGACCGATTGCGAGAGTCGATTGGTTCGGGCCGGGCCCGCCGCTTTTTTCTTCCACCAGCTCCTCTCTTCTTTCGGATTCTTACACAGGCTCAGACCGTGTCGGGTAGCTATATAGCTACACAGCCGCGAGCACGTGTATATATACGTATATAGCTGTACCGGGGGTTTTTCCGCGCTCTATCTGTTTGTGTATACGTGTACTTACACGCCGACAAGCTGTAACGTGGGATTTAGAAATCGAATCGGATTCTACGCGCGCTTTGTTGTTGTTGTTGTTGCTGCTGCCGCTGCCGCTGCCGCTGCCGCTGCTTTTACCATTTTTTATGACGTACGTAATACTTGTAGCGCGCCAGCGAGCCGACGAAATTATATGTACACACCGAATTATTCGCTGGTGAGCGCATATACATCAGAGACGGGCAGCTCTTCCCTGGGAAAGACACGAGTAGACCAGGTGGAGCTCGACGTAAATACACCCCCTCGAGAGAGAGAGAGAGAGAGAGAGAGAGTGAGATAGAAAAAGGCTCGTTTATTCGCGTGCGAGGGACGCAAGACCGGTAGGACCTTTCACACGCGTGGGGCCCGCAGTACAGTTAGCAGCCGAGGAAATCCTACAAACAGCGCACGCAGGAGTGTTGCGTCCGTCGCTCGCCAGGTGCTCTCATCTCCCTCCCGCCGGCGATGACCAGTGCAAACTGGATAAGATTTTTCGGCGGAGAGAGAGAAACAGGGGACCCTTCTTTCTTATTCTGTTACAGGCTAATCTTCGCGAGGGGCCCTCTTTGTGTGTAATCTAATTATTTTTCTCCGGTCTGTTTTTTTCTGCCTCATATACAGTCCGTTCACCCTCGTCGGCTCTCTGAGAGAATCGTTCTCATGGAGATTCAGAATACATATAGTTTTCGGTGTGCGCAATCCTATACGTGGAGGCTTGTCTTATCTGACTGTCTCGCGTTGCGGGTTAAGGGTCATCGTATAATTCTATTTACGCTCTCAGAAATACTTTGCAGGTGTGCTTTGTTTTTTTACTCTGCCGTACTATACACACATCCTTATAATTCCTTATCGTTGCTGCGATCAGCATATTCGGAAGGAATTTTTCGCAGATATATCGGAATTTTTTTATATAAAAAAAAATCGTTCTACTTAGTTATTCTATAGCAAATTAGTTATGACGCCATATTTCTACCAGTCACACGCAGCCACAACGTACCGTCACAGCAGATTACGTACTCGCACAGCGCTCTACGCTGCTATAACAAGCAAATAGCTAACGTGTTACTTATAAAACTGTAAAACGATAGCGTGTACATGAAATACGCATTTGGACGCGCGCGCCAAATTTTAGAGATTCATTAGACGTCGTATATCATCAGAAGCTAGAGAGAATACTTGAGAAATAAGAGAGAGAGAGAGAGAGAGAGAGTGTTGCATAAATCTAATTAACGATCAACGGGCACACACACGCATGCGCAGACGATATAGCCAACGTCCTTGCGAGACCTCGGAATATGCGCCGACACTTTCTAAAGCGATATTTCACGAGGCAATTAATTCTCCTTTTCGCGCCGACAGAAGGCGAAATCTCGGCTAATCAGCCTCGACTATTATACTGTGTATGCATACGCGCCGGGCCAGCGATTTCAGAAATGTGCGCGAATATATATAGTAGAGGAAACCGTGCGAGAGTCGCCGCCGCGACTGCGCAGCCGCTCCCGATGCGAGCCGATAAAATATTCGACGCCAAAGCGATCGCCAATGATCTCTTTGTATTTCCGCCCGTGTATTGTGCGCGTACACTCACACACGTGTATATATGTGTAAATCCAGCTTCAACAGGAAACAACTTGGCTTTGAAAGTTCAAATTTTTTTTTTGAGGGCACACCTACCGGACCACTTTTTTCTTGTAGCTTAGGTCATCCTAAAAGAGAAAAGTACCGGGTACAAGGGAATCCCTGGGCAAGTTTTTTTCCGGGCCAAATAACGCAAAATAGAATTCAGAAGATTTTTGAATTTTTTTACCAATGTTTGTTTATGTGTTTTGATCCGCTGAATCTGAATCCGGAGTCCATTTGGCCATATACCGCCAGAATTTCGAGTAAATAGCGAAAAACCATTAAAAATTGCAGATAACAGTGAAAAATCGATCTTTTTGTTCGCAGATTTTTTTCTTGAAAACTATGAACTTTTATAAAAACTTAATAAGAAGAAAAATGTTTTAGAATTCATCAAAGAATGCTCTCAATTTTTTTCAGATTTTTTAAAGACATTTTCAAAATTTCGATTTTTTGATTTTTCGAAAAATCAAAAATTGTACCAGATCAATTAGAAAAAATTTCAGAGTATTCTTTCATCAATTCTAAAACATTTTTCTTCTTATCAAGTTTTTATAAAAGTTCATAGTTTTCAAGAAAAAAATCTGCGAACAAAAAGATCGATTTTTCAGTTATCTGCAATTTTTAATGGTTTTTCGCTATTTACTCGAAATTCTGGCGGTATATGGCCAAATGGACTCCGGATTCAGATTCAGCGGATCAAAACACATAAACAAACATTGGTAAAGTTGGTCTAAAAAATTTGTTTTTCATCTTCCGATTAGGTTAAATATATGATGTTTTATTTGCAAAAATCTTCTGAACTATTTTGCGTTATTTGGCCCGGAAAAAAACTTGCCCAGGGATATCCCTTGTACCCGGTACTTTTCTCTTTTAGGATGACCTAAGCTACAAGAAAAAAGTGGTCCGGTAGGTGTGCCCTCAAAAAAAAAATTTGAACTTTATACACATATATATATATATAAACGCACACAAGCGAGTCCCGTGCTAGCAATAAATTACACTCTACCGAGAGATATCGCGTGCACATAATATAGTCTCCCCGTAACGCAAGGTGCGAGACAACAAGAGACTTAGTTTCGAATTTAGCTGGAGGCTGTGACACATAGCGACTGGCTGCTGCTGCTGCTGCCACACGGCTCACTATATACCTAATGCCGAGTATTGTATAACCTGTAATTTAGAGGTTCATTTAAAGTATATATAATAATAAAACTAAAATAAATAGCTTGAAACGGATCGAAGATTAATTCGTCCATACAGATCGGCGTAGACCAATCAGCAGAGACATTAATAAACACTGCGAAAGAATCGAAGCGTTGTATTATTATGTACTCTCTACACGAGAGAGAAAGAGCATACGGAGGGCGTTTGGCAAAAATAAAACGCGCATCGTGGGAGAGAGACACATCGGAATTTCAGGTTTCCTATATATATAGAAAGCGCAATATAGTCTGCGAGATAAATCAATCCCGCATCGACGCTATGCCTCGCGTTCGAATTAAGCGCGTTTTTCGCTGATTCGCGCGTTAATTTGACGCTCGCGAAAAATAGTACGACCGCTATTTTTCGCGAGCTATTCATTGCGCTCTCATACTCGCATCTTTATTAGTATAAATATTTTTGAAAGAATGAGAGAGAAAAAGAGAGATAGAGACTCCGATAACACGGGATTCGGCTAATTATTTCCTGCTTTTTGTATTAAGGTATAATTGGATTGTGGCACAGAAAGAGGCGATAATTCAATAAGCCAAGCGATTATGTGGTCAATAACGCGAAGCTCTCACTCTCTCTCTCTCTCTCTCTCTCTCTCTCTCTCTTTCTCTCCCAGCTGTGGGAACGAGGATATACGCCGTCGATAGAGATCCGATCATGCTACATCTTGCCGTGATGCTGTAAACCCGTTTGGAAGTTTTGTACACATTCGCTAATACTGTCTTGATTCACGCAAACACTGTGCGCGCCTATCGTTCTATTCGATCGCTATAATTGCTTGTTCCGTTGGCCAATCCGGATCGATTCCGCGGAGCCTATGGGGGGCTTTCGTTTGAAAAACTTTCGAATGGCGCCTCGCTATGCGTTACGAACACTCGTATAATGCGAGTATGTCCATAATGAAACAGCTATTGTGGAATTAGTCGGAAATTTATTTGCCAAGTTTAGCGATCGTAACTTTCAATAACACTTGAGAAAATATTTTATGAATATATATATATAAAGGTGTACGTGCATTTACGTGTACTTCTAAAGTTATACTGATTAATGATAACGTGATTATTGCTTGTACTAAAATCAATATTTCTGAAAGTAAACGCAAAGTTAATGTACGTATAGTCGAGTTGAACGTTGAGCATAAAGAAATTTCGAGTTGAATATTAAGATTGAAATTATACGGTTCGAGATCATGCGAACAAACTGCGATATATACCGAATAAAATAATGCGAATCAAGTGTGACACATCACGCTCGTTTCCGTATCAGTGCATATACGATGTTTCCGCGACTAATAGTCCGCATCCGACGTTATTTCCAACATTTAAAATTCAGGCTGATCTTACCCCCTTAACTATAACCGTTAAAACTTTTTCCTCATACTTACGTTATGTATACGTAATATATATACGCCTCTCTCGATAGAAACACATGCCACGCAAGACCGTATCGTTTTACAATCGCAATACGCGCGCGGCAATGGCGCTGAAACGTACGATTTAATTATCGCGCGGGGCATAAATTATAGGGCGATTCATCCGCTGGAGGAAAAATGGAAGAAATGGAGCGTGAAAGACGGTAGCGCGCGCGCGATCGGTTATGCACTCATATTAATTTACCGCCGGGAAATTCGTAGGTACATACACGAGATAAGTTGTATATTACCAGCTTGTAATTTGGAGCGCGCTGATCGCGATTTGTCGGCTCTTGAATCACGCCGCGTGTAATTTCGCCGAGAAAAATTTTGGCTTTTTTTTTCTTCCCTCTCCCGCATCGTATACTCAGACGCGCGCGCGCACTTTCATAATCTGATTGCCCGTGGGATATTACATACAGAAGTAAACATATCTATAGCATGTATAATGTATGTCCATATTGAGGGGGGGGGGGGGGAGAGATCACACATTATAGACGATAAAGGTTTAACGTATGTTTCAGGTGTCCAGCGTCCCTCCGTAAGATCCGGAGCTGCTGCTGTTGCTGCTGCTGCTCTGCCGGAGGTAGTTTGGGCCTTAGTGGTCCTGTGGTAGCTGCGTCAGAATCCTACTGGCCTGCTAAGTCCCAAGTTACCTTCGGCGCTACCTCCGGAGACGCGCGAGAGAGGCAACGACGAGAGCGAGATTATATACAGAAAGACAGCGCACGCATCGCAGGCGACAGCGGGCTCGATCAGGCCTAAAAGCATCTCTTTTCTCTGAGCTGTCTGGCTATGGATATTACTACTTAAGAAGCCCGAGCCAGCGGCGGCGGCGGCGGCGGCAGCGGGAGTCGCAACGGCAAACGCCTATATATACACCAGCATATATAGGCGGCTATCTCCTCTGCTGTGCTGTCTGCGCGGAGAGCGAGCCGGGCCGCAGAATGCTCTCGGAGGTCGTGCGAGAGATCGCTTAACTGATTACAAGTGAGAGATCTCAGCGGGAGGTCACGTAAGGAAACAGCATTCTTCGCGAGCGTGTCAGTCCGCGTTTTATCTGCGGCGGGAGGAACGAAGGGAGTGTATAGGGCGCGATGCCATTGCAACGCAGCAGCAGCAGCAGCAGCAGCCGCCGCCGCCGCCGCTGCTATACGATACATATATACACCCGCAGATATATACTGCGCACACGCACGATTTTTACGTGTCGCGGCTATTGTGTTCCGTGGCTTGTTCGATCTCGTGTAGCCGGTGTTGTTTTGACGGAGGGAAACCTCGGCCCGAGTCTATGGAGAACCGCGAGAAAGAGAGAGAAATTCGGACACGCGCGCGCGCGTCGAGGAACGCTTTTCGTACAGTCATCGAGACTATTGTAACCATTATATTATACCTAAAGAGATGCTGCTGCCGGGTATATAATAAAGTGTTCTATGGACTCGACGATTCAACAATTTTTCAGTTAGCTCCGCGGATTAAACTTCCGGAGAGAAGAATTCTCTCGTCGGTACGTTAAACTCGCCCTGCTGCGATAATGAGAGTTTAATGCGATTTTATATTATCGGTCTATCGCGCGAGAGCGACTCCTCTCGGAACCAAGTTATGTACCCGTTTGGAATTTTCCGCGCCTTTTTCTTTCGGCGCGCAGATAACGCGTCCAAGTCGTCAAGACAAATGAGTCCCGCAAAATTATCCGATAATTTCAGCGTTAATAAAATTCTTAAAAAAGCCCCGCGATCCTGTGTTGGAGTTTTAATTGCGCTCTGAATACGCCGCCCAGTGGGCGAGGTCCATTTAAAATAAAAATTAATATTAATTAATAAAGGCCTAATCCGAAAAAATGAAACATTTTTCAAAACATCGCGAATGCACTCTCATTCTTTTTTAGACACGGTCAACATATTATGTTCGAGACTCCTCCCGCGGTCTTCGTCGTCACTCTCCGACGCGTCAAAAAATCTCCCTCAGAGTCTCTGCATCAGCGAAACTACGCACGCGAAATCTCGAGTGCGCGTGCAATGTTATACAGTAATATAACAACACACCAACACACACACACACACACACATACACACACACGTATACGTACATACACATTGCACACATAGAGAGTCGCGCTGAAAAGAGCGAGAGCCACCCGCTATGCCAGCGATGTTCAGCATATGCAGCTACATCCTCGGAACACACTCGGTTCTCGCATCCGCGTATAGCTGGCGAGGCGCTCTCTGCAGCCCGCGCGAGAGAGCTGGCAGCGCAGAAGCCGCTGTGCCGCTATGCAATGCGAGATATCGACACTCTGTGTTACATATATACGTATATACGTATATACGTATTGTGCGCATATATGTGTGCAGCAGAGTCGCGTGTACATTATTATCGTAGCTGGAGATCGGAGGCGGCTGCAGGCTCTCGGAGCGCCGAGAGCAGCTCGTCCTCTCGTCCTCTCCCGCTTCGTCCGAGGAAAATTTGTACGCAGCAGCGAGAAAACAAACTGCGCGCAGATTCGCGCTCGTACGTATAAGTAGCAAATAGTACATAACAATTACTTTGAAGTGGAAAAAAACTCGAGGATCTATGTGCAAGCATTAAGGAGCGTATATCTATAGAAGCACCGCGCGCACGCGGGGAGAGAGAGAGCCCTGAAAAATGCTTGCAACGTCGATTACTCGCGCGCGCTACCAGAGGCTCGATATAACCAGCCGGATAAATGCTATCGAATTAATTATCTCTTAATGGCGCTTCTGCTTATACGGCTCTCCCTCTCGTCTCCCGCGCGCGCGTCTACACACACACACACACACACACACACACACACAGAGCGAGAGGTGCTAAAAATAAATTTGCACGGCTATATAATCGCCGCGCTAAATCGTCGTGGCTCGAGAGGCCGCGATATCGTATATGGGGAAGGTGAGTATTCGGATTGTTTGCGTTATTCCGCGAGAAAGCTCGGAAGCGCAGTAAAGTCAATCATACACTGCCCGCAGCTACCGCTCGTAAAGCTCCCGCGGGATAGAGCCTACATATACATACGCGGAGGATACTCACTAAATCAGCCGCGAGAGCTTTTTGCCGTATATATGAGCTTATGACAGGACGTATTCGCGCGCGCGCGCATGATCATACGTGTATTATACATACGGTCGGCGCGACTTATTTACGACGTCGCCGAAAATAAACGGCGCGTGCTCGGATACTTATTGTCGTGATTAGGCTTCGACGTGAAAAGCCCGCGCGGCGATACGGTCTCTCGCCGCCTCGCCGGTTATTTGCTGCTGCTTCATTTACTCGCGAGAGCCTCTATATACAGTATACACTGCACACACAGACACAGACGCAGAGAGACGCAGATGCACACGGGCACGTAATATTGAAGAAGGCTATAGGTATATAAGGACTGCGGGGGACGAGGATTTATGCCTCTGACGAGGAGCTGGCAGCAGGTTTTGCGCTCGCGTGTACATGGCATATAGCTTGACTGTTGCAGCGGCCGTTGTTGCAGTTGCTATGTGTGTGCAGCGCGCAGCCACTGCCGCGCGCTCTTGTTTGTGTTGTTTCTTTTTCTTCTTCTTCCTCCTCCTCCTCTCCTCCGCGCGAGGTTTTTGCTGACTCCGGGGGCTAATAAGCCGAGTGTGTCTATAGCCTAGCGAGAGCTTTTGTGTGCCGGGCCGGCCGGAGGGAGACAGCGAAGGAGAGAGGAAGATACTAGGGATTTATCGGGGTGATGTTATATTTCAAGATAGGCGCGTCGGAACATGTAAAAGCGCACGTACGCGCTACGAGTTGCATATGCGCGGGGAGAGCCGATGCATTGTCCTTCTCTCTTATGCTGGCCGAAAATAGACTGTAAGCTTCTCGTGCAGCCTTAATTGCGCTGCGCGTATAACATGTATATTGTATATAATTGAATTTAACTCGAGACACACTGCGGCGGGCGCACAAATGCAACACAACGCGGCGCGCGCTTCTTTTCTCCGATTCCTTCCCTTTTTCTTCATCCCCGCGCTCTTCTATCGCGACGAATTAATTTGGAGGGACCCCCCGGTCGCTCGGCTTTTTTCGCTCCGCGGTGCGCGCATCCACGCGAGGCCCATAAATATTGCAGAGATGAGCCGGTACACACCGCTGCATGCATTATGCATCGGCTAATTATCCCCGCGCTCCAGCGATAATTTCCATTCGTTTCACCGCGGCTTTTTTTCTATATAGATATAGAGAGAGATATATATATATATATAGGTACGCTGCTCGCTCCACACATACGTAGCATATGCGTATGTGTGTGCACTGATATATGTACGCACGTATGGACGGCGACGAGCTCGCGATTGGGTTTTGCCGGCGCGGCGCTACCGGCGGAGCGGAGGAATGCGCGTGTACTTTCGCCGCGAGTGCGTGCGCTCCGATGCGTATGTGATACCGTATAATATATAAGCGCCCGTAAGAGGCGGTCTCCGAGAGTAGAGACGTGATGTGTGCATTAGAGAGTCTGTCTGTCTCTCTCCCGGCTCCCGTATATCGTTTCAGCGGAATCGCCGGTTTTTCGGGCGCCACGGAGACGGCGCTGAGTTCGGATTTAAATTCGATTAACTTGTATAAGCGCATACGCGTGTAAGCCGCAGGGAAAGTATGTGCGCGTATATTCATGGGAGCGAAAAAAAAATTCATGTATAGTAAAGCGCACAGAGCGCAGCGGCAGTTGTAACGTGTATATACCTGCGTGCACCAGAGGCTGCGCTGCAGCGCGACCGTAAATTACGAGCGAATGCGATATTTCACGGGCTATCGTTTAGAGCGCGGATGATTTATAACTGGCGACGATCGCGCCTCGCGATTCATATATACACACAGAGCAGGAACAGAGAGAGAGAGAGAGAGAGAGAGAGAGAGAGAGAGCTCGTAATCCGGTTCGGATCTCCGGCCAAGGGATGACGGCTTCTTATGGCTTTCCGATAGTTAATACAGCCGAATAGTACTAAAGAATCTCTGTGTTTGCATAAAGTACGAGGGAGAGATTTGCAAAAAGTTAACGCGCGTATGTGTATATAGAAGTAATAGCAGCCATTATACCTATACACGTCTCTCTATCCCACTCTCTCTCTCTCTCTCTCTCCCAGCTCTTTCGTCCAGATAGCAGAAGTTACTTAACCGCGTAACGAGTTCGATCTCCTCTCTCGCAATTACACGGATCCGACTCACCGCGCAACCAAGCGCGAAGCTCGGCGCGTATACGCGCGTTGTTGTCTCGCGAAAGAGAGAAAAAAAAACAGGCCTTTCGCGCGGCACATACAGCCGCATTCGCTGAAAAAGGAAGCCCGAAAGCGCGCGGCGCTAAATTAACTCGTATATACGCGCCGCTATTGCGCGCTCGACGAATAACCCGCGCATAACTCCTTGATATATATATACGTACATGAAGTGTGTATTATGAAGCCGGTACAGCGCTAGCTTGGCGCGCATATAACGGCCGCTGACGATATCGTCGATCAGATATATAATACAGTGCCACGACCGCGAGAGTGTATATAAGCATATAGTTGCTGATAGAGCCGCGTCCGGAGAGGGAGAGAAAGAAAAAAAGTGCCGGCCCGAGTAATTTTCAGATTACGCGTGAATATTTGATAAATTAATTTTCTCGGCTTCCGAACTGGCTTTCCCATTACAGCGTCTCTGGAAGCAAGCATCGGACCGGCCGAGAGGCTTCCGAGAGAGAGAGAGAGAGAGAGAGAGAGAGAGAGAGATAGAGATAAGAGCCGTTGGTAGTATCCTCTGATGGCAGAAACGACACAGGAGGAGTAGCCGAGATGAAGCGAGAGACTCGCGAAAGAATGAGAGCCGACAGACGCGATAGACGATGTAGAGAGGGAGGGAGGGAGAGAGAGAGAGAGAGAGAGAGAGAGAGAGAGAGAGAGAAGCCGCTGCAGATAGGTCGAGCGAGATAATAGTGGAGCGTTGCGTTCAAAGGCCGCTGCAGCAGAAGCGAGCGGCGATATACGGCTTGACGCTGTAATGATTTCTTCGGCACTGTCTCCACGTCGTACCTATATAGACAATTTATACCGCGCGGCGTATAATCCAGCCGTCCCCGGCAGCGCTCTTGTACACACGCTACAGGACAATAATATTTATATAGGCCAGACGCACTGTACAGGACAGCAGTGGCTCTCGGAAATTCTAATTTCATCGTGTGCGCGCGCGCCGATCAAGCCGAGCGCGACAAAAGCCCGCGCGAGCGTCTATCGCGGAGGGCAATAAATCCATTATGATCGGCGAAGCCGTGATCATCCTGCAACACCTCATTCCTCCGACGTCTGTATATAGGAGCCGCGAGAGAGAGAGAGAGAGAGAGAGAGAGAGAGAGAGAGAGACTTCGTCTACTTCATTACTCGGCTTATATTCATCGTGCCGCCGCCGACATGGCTTTTTCATCCGAGTCGATTTTCCATTCAAATGTACGTGCGTCCCTACATAGCACACACACACACACACACACTAAACTGCAACGTCACGCCCGAGCGATCCGGTGCTCTCCTTTCGTATAACCTGTATCTACGTAAATACATACACGGTACACTCGCTCGCGGTAATTAACCGGCAAACAATTATCCAAGGCGTATATAGTAGCTGGGCTCGACGATAACTTTGAAAAAAATTTTTCGACTTTGAATTTTAAATTGTTTCCACGAGGAAACCTTTACAATGGAATTGCACGCGCGTACACAGCTACAAGTATACAACTTACACGTAACGATGTGTACAAAAGTATATAGAAAGTCGGCCGACGTATCCGCGGCCCGTTTATTGTTGTTATTTATTAGGCGGCGATCGATTTTGATCCGCCGCGGTGCTCGCGGCTTTCTTTTTTTCACTTTGCTTTTTCCTTCGCGCGCGAACACGTGCGCGCGGCGTTGTAGGTGTGAAAAGCGGCTCGATATAACGAGTGTCGGCCTGATTAAGCTGAACGATGAATTTATTATTGCGCCTTTGTTGCTAACTCTACGAATAGTAACAGAAACGGGAAGGGAGGGGGAGGGGGAGACTATCGATCACTCGGCTCGCTCGAGGTTTCGCCTAGTGCAACGCAGGTTTTGGCGGTCTTTTTCAAAAGCATATTCTTTGTTGCAGGTGCGAGAGAGAGAGAGAGAGAGAGAGAGAGAGAGAGAGAGAGATCGATGAGAAATCAAAGTTGACCGGTGGTTGTTAAGTATTTACAAGGTTCTTGCGTGCGTACGTTACCGAGCAGTAAAATTGCGAATAAATTATGAAACACCTGATGCGGTATTTGCAAGTTGAAAAATTAGTAGCGTGTCAAGATTTTGTTACAAAAATCATAATAATTACAATAATACATAAATATACGTCGATTTTTAAATTCGCTATCTAAAATGGAAAAAATAAAAGAGAAAAATGGCTCAGAACTTTTTATCATTAATCGTGCGTAGCAGTAGATATACGATCGTATAGCCCATCCCGTAAAATTATCGCATTATATTTGTGGTGTAGCATTAATTGCAGAGCTTCTTCATAAATATCGCATACAGCATTATGTGAATAAAATAGGCGAGAGAAAAAGTCGAATAAGTCGTTCGAGCGTCGTATATGTAGAACCTCCTTAACGGTGTAACGGCCGCGTCGTCGCGTCTCGTCGCGTATTCAAGCGCGTTTATAAGTGTTATTTGAATTTGTGATTAGTTGGACGTGAAACCGTTGCTTTGGGGGAGGGAGGGGGCTCGGCATATACGGCAGCGATGCTGACCGATAGGCCGTGTATATTAATTCTATCCCGCGTCGATTATTTAAATTATAACGCGTGGCACGTGCGCGATAACGTTCACCCGGCCGCAAAAAGCTCGCTTGATAGCCGATATCCCCGAGCTAAAACGTCATCTCTCGGCTGCACGTGCGATAACGCTCACCTCGGCCCGCAAAAAGCTCTCCTGACAGCTGATATACCGATCAGCAAAAACTTCATCTCGACGTCTATAACCCAGAACGCCTAGAACAAATTATCATCCGAGTGAATAGCCGGATCGAAGCGTGTCGAATAAAGCGGCCTGCGTCGAAAAACCGAGCATGAGCTTGGTTTACGTATATATGTCTGCGTGCACGTGTGCAGTCTGTACACATATCGTATATATAAACTGGAAATCGCACGAGGCGTTACCGAACCGAAGGACAAAAAGAGCGGCTCTGGTCTGCGCGTATATCGAACTATGCTACGAATATACGTATGCACGCGGAGACCTGGTTTTTTGCCGTCGTATGTATGTGTACAGGGAATGCGAACGTTATTAAGGACAGCTGAGTGAACGACGCTAGCTTCCGCTCCGGATGACTCGTCCCTGGCGTTTATTTTCTCTCGGATTTTCCATACCCTGCACACGAGCTTTGCCGCGCAATCATTTGCATATAAACTCGGTATTACGCAGATCTAAATAATAATACATCGACAACAAGTGCGCGTGCGTGTAATTTTGAAAAAATCAAGCCAACAGCCTTGATCAGGAGGATTAGCTATTTTTTCCGCAATTTCCGTTCACTCTCTCACTCCCGAGTGAAACGTCAGTTTCTTAATAATTCAATCTCCACCTTTTTTTCCCCCCCAAGCGAGCTTTAGCATAGCCGTTTGCATATAAACACGATATTATATGCGGGTCGCATTAATACAGCAATGCCAAGCGTGTAATCTTCAAAAATATCCAGTAACCTCGATCTAGGAAATCGACGGGATTTCTGCAGTATAATTTCCGCACTAACAAGAAAGCGTACGCCTCGGCATCATGTTTTTTTGCATCTCTCGCTCTCTGACTCTCTCTCTCTCTCTCTCTCTGGCTGGCATTGTTGCACTTCCGGCTGCCGATGCGAAAGGCTCGATTCCACTGCGCGAGAGAAGCTGCGCACTCTGTACTTATATATACTCGTACGTTGATATCGAGGATTATCTTTCCGTATAATATCTTCAAACAAATGGAATGGATGGAAATTACGGCTTTCCAATGTACCCGCATGGGCGCAGAAGACTATGCTGGACGAAGACTCGTTGTGGCAAGGTTGGGGTTTCTATGCGGCATGTGCCTTGTCTTTCAATATTGCAATGCCCTTGGAAATCCCAAAAATGCCCAACACGACCCTGCGAGAGATTCGCTAAAACTCATGCTAATTGCTCATATATTAATTGGTATAGGAGGTGGCCTATTGCTTACGCGCGAAGAGAGCTCACCCGCAGACTCGCATCGAACAAGAGCTTTTAATATATTCAACAATTTTATTCAATGAAAAAAAAGGACTCACCGACTCGAAGTCTAGAACGTGCCGAGGCGGACCGGCAAAGTTTCCGCGCACCGGCGTCGAGACGGCCTGGCTGTTACTTATGAATTCCTCGTAGTGCTCTCGACGCAAATTGTTCTCCACTGTTAACCGACGCATCTTGATTTGCGAGTTTTACTAGCTTTTCCTTCATACACGCTTGGATAAGCTTTCGTAGAATTGGTAAAATGTTACAGCGAGAAGATACCTGTGTGCGCAACGTTTAACGCTGAACGTTGCTTAAAGCTGCATGAATTTTAGTATAACATGACTTGTCGAGTCACATAACAAACAATTACTGATGTGTACTTGTACCTTCTGCGTGTATTACACTTAAAATTTGTAGATAAATGCTTGGTACCTGATGTCGGTTCGGATTTCCTAACGTTGTTGCGAGGCACTGCTGTAACGACGTAACTAATGACTTGTAAACATTAATTTCCATCGAGAGCAGTAAGATCTCGTTTAATTGAAGTGGAGAAACGTTAAGATTTTCCATAGTTGCTGAAAACCTTTCGTTGCGAAGCGTCTTCCTGACTACATCGGAGAACGATATGAACTGCATATCCGTCTCCAAGAACTTAAAAGAGACGGTCAACTTGCATGGTGCTTTACTTTGCACTTGGGATTATTAATACTAATGCAATTGATCGAGTAAGTACTTACAACAGCGAACGAAAATCAAGCGAGCGCGAAACGATTCGAGTAGATGCGTGCGTCAACCATCAACAAGGCATTTTTGATTACCCAAAAAAACTATGCAGGTATAATAAGCATATACTTATATATATATATATATTGACAAACCGCGAGTTGTTGACGCGCGCGAATCGAGCGATGGGCGCGCGGCAATCGGCGCGGCGGTTAATTTGAAATTTCGAAGCCAAGGAAAAAGGGATTAAATTACAATATTATCTATATTCTAAAAAGAGGCGAACAAACCGCTTGGCGGCGCGTGCAAAGCTGTTCGACCAGACGATGCACCGTTAGACGGACAATCAGCGCGAAAATATTTTCCCATCGTACACAGTTTACTTTGTAAAGCCCCGCGCACGTCGATCGGTCGAAATAATTGAAAATTTCCTTTTTACGCAGCCGCGAGCGATACACATAGCTATATATAGAGAGAGAAGCAGCCGCTGCTGATGCATGAGCGGCAGCAACTCTGCAACACCTAACTAAACATAATCAGCGTGGATAAAACTAACACGGTGCGCGCTCGAAGCGAGGAAAATTATATTTGTTCTCAAGACACTTATGTACCGACAGGTAAAGAAAGAAAAAAGAAGGGAAATAGATCATAAAGGTGATCTTTTCTCGCCGGTGATAGCCATCGCCAATAAACACGTTGGAGCAGAAATAAATACACGTTTCGTTCTCGTCAGCCTCGGAGGTAGTCTCTCGCTCTCTCTCTCTCTCTCTCTCTCTCTCTCTCTCTCTCTCTCCCTCTCTCGTTCTTGGCGAGTATGCGTTCGCGAAGAGGACGAGCGGAAGAGGCGACTTTATCGCTCGTACGTTATTAATATAGCCAGAGCGAGGAAGACGAGAACTTCATATAACTGTCGGGCGTTATTTATGCTCGCGGATGAGCTTCTCTATATACCTCCGAACAGAATGTTAAACCATTATGTGCGCGAGGCTGCACTTGCTTGACATAGCCAGCCACGGCCGTATTTTGCAAAGTTCAAACAGGCGAATGGATTTTTCCGTGATAATGATTACTGGCATGCCGCCGCACTCTGCCTGCTTCGCGCACTTTATTGCTTAGAGAGATAATAATTTGTCTATAGTCTTACGAGGCTTGTAAACGTAATTGAAATAAAATGAGCGCTCCGGCCGACGAGTTATACGAGCCACAACAGTATATATACTTTGAGTGAAGATGTTGCAGCTGATCCTTCCGCTCCGCAGTTCCCGATTGCTTCTTTAAATAAAACTACATCACACACAGATTGGGTTTACATGACTGGATTTTATTGATGCATTGTCGAATTTTAAAATTTTACAAAAAAATAAGCTTTCCTTTGCAATTTCGTGTTTGTGGCGAGCAGTGTCGATCAGAGTGACACCAAGGGGCAACTCATCACGTACACGACTTTCTCTCTCTCTCTCTCTCTCTCTCTCTCTCTCTCTCTCTCTTTAAAATATTTTTCCTTTTCTGTCTCGTGTATATAAGTGCGATGAATGCGTGAAGACCACTTTCTGAAGATTGAAAAAACACGCCGTTAATCGCAGTCTTGATCAGACCTCTTGCAAAATTTAGGCCCACGTGTCGCTTTCGGCAAACGACTTTTGCTTCACGCCGCATTTTTTTCTCTTCTCCGGCTCTGGAACTGGCGCTTGCGTGCGATTTCTCTTCCTTCTTCGTTTACCTGTGAAAAACAATGAAATAATGGTTTGAAATGGAGAAATTATGAGGATTAATAATAATTCAACTTAAATTTTGTATGTTCAACTGTCAAGGCGATTCGATTTATTTTGATAAATATTGTAAAACATACATCATTTTTTTTTATCCAAACACGTTTAGAAAATAAGTTAATTTTAGCACACACACGTTCTCCTAGATTATTATAAAAAATTTACCATCGACCTCAGATCACGCTAGTTTCGAATTCGTATCATTTTCTGTTCATTCGATTCAGCAAATTCATATATAGTAGCATTCCATCGAACAGCGGATGTACCAACTATGGAATGTGCAATTACGCATAATACAAAATTGTCAGTGGTTTTCATAACACAGAGTAACCAATAATTGCTGAACACATGCATTAAATGACTTTTATAAATAATTAAAAAACTACATTTATAAATAAAATTGTTGACACGAATATAAATTTTATGTAAAAGCAATGAAAAAATTGATTAAACAGTTGTGTCTAAATTTTTTGTTCGCGACTCGCTTAAAAAATATATTTTGACAAATCTTATTGTCAACTAATTCTAAATAGATCTTTTTGAACACGTTTGAAGCAAATTACGTAGCTGCATAAAATTGTTTAATTATACAAAAAGCACGAATTTTAAAAAGACATTCCATGTAAGTCGCTAACTACATCACATTTCATCACATTACAGATCGCCATGGGGGACGATCGTAATTGTACTACGGGGTAAGTCCAAGTACATAACGTACTCGTTGTAAAATATAAGTTAAGTCGCGTCACTCAACGTTATAATCATGGGATAAGGAGGTGAATCTACAAATAAACTGTCAACACAAGGAAATGCATCGAATGTTTGTAAAATAAATAATTGACCAAACGAAAGATTTTCGGCCGGTTAAACCCCTGATTCCTGCCGCCCATCGGCCAACCTTAAGCTACCCAAACTCATAGAAACCCAAAATTCCCCACTCTTGATTTCCAATAGAATAAGTAGATTTAGTATTGTCAAAGATTTCACTGCCAGGCATGCCTTCAGAGAAGCATGACAAAGTAGAGGACTGCGAAGAGACCAAGAACTTGCACGAGTCTCATCCACGAGAACCATTTCTTCATCGCGGAGGCTTTGTGCCTCCTGGGCCTCCTCGGGCTGTCGAGCTTTGGCTGTTGTTCGACAAAGTGCCGTCTTCTCGCGATCGGGGTCGAGGCATACGTCAGCTCGGTGGCGTAGGTCTGCTTTCTCTTGTCGGGCGAGGAGTTGGCTTGGCCCTTCTTGGGACTGGCTCGCTTCGCGGGCCTAGGACTGTCGGTCGTCGACTTGGTGGGCGACGTCCGCGACTTCCTCGGGCTTCCTCGGCGCTTCGCCACCTCGACGAGCCTCTCGTGCTTCACCTCGAGCACCTCCTCCAACTCGGCGAGCTCGAGTTCCACGCCGTCCTCTTCGTCCTCTTCGCTGTCGGCCTCGTCGTCGAGGTCGCCGAGGATGGTGTAGCGCGTGGAGGCCGCGATTTCCAGTCTGGCATTGCTGAGCGCGAGCTTGCCGGCTGCCCCCTTCAGTCGCACCTTCCTCACGACGCTGAACTCGTCGAGCTTCTGCTCCCGTCGCTCGTCGTCCTCGCGGGGGGCTGGCTTGACGCTCCCTCGGCTCGCTGCTGGGAAAGTTGATGATGATGATGATGATGAGGGTTCATTACCTGAGGCCACTGCCCAGCCGTCCTCCTCGTCCTTCGGCGAGTCCGCCGTCACCGTCTCCTCCTTCTCGAGCTCCTCCTGCTTTGGCGAGTCTGCGCCGCTCTCGTCCTTCTCCGGGGTGTCGCGTCTGCGAAAATAAAGTAAGAAAGCGGTTACACATCACACTCGCTGCGCGCGTATACAGAGGTTCGGCTGCGAGAGATCTAAAAATAATCAGGACAGTTTGAATAATATCCGAGCGAGCGAAGACCTGTACAATTAGCTGGCCTGCTCTCATTTAAAAGTAAAATAGGGCTGGGAAAGCCTGGCTCCTTATCAATATTGCGAGCATGGCTCAGGTACAGAGCGGGGAATGCCGCGCTGCTTATCTCACTCGGTCACAGCAGAGTATGATAATTACTTTGGAGTACCTGTACGCCATATATACTAAAAGAGAAAGAGAGACAGAGCAAAATGGAAATGAAGAATGAATTTCGTGGAGAATACGAGAGAGAGAGAGAGATAAGTCGGAATAGCGCTCTCTTTATCGCTCATTTCCCCCAAGATTGCGTATAAATATTCGTATTTTTCAACATAGCGCGCGATCGAGAATTTCCCGCATTGGAATCTCTCGTTCCCAACGCGAAGTCGTTTCCCATGCCGAAGTGCGCAGAGACAATCCGAGCAACGCGATCGAGACAGCGCTCAATTCTAAGCAGACCTATATGTACGTGCAGAGAGACGAAAAAAGCGTTCACGCTCGAACAAATGGCTATACAAGCGTATATAGCTAGGCGGAGATAGGCGATCTCGGCGACGACTAATAAGCCGGTCACGCGCATTCCAAACGCATCTACAGGAGCGCGGCCGAGCGAACAACGCCCCCGCGGATACGTGCGCACTCCCGTAAACGGCGAGAGCCTCTGCAGGTGCCTCTAATTGTCAAACATTATTCCTATGCAGCTCCATAGCGTATTATACGCGTATACAGCGTATAGCGCGAAAAAGCGCGACTCTCGCCGTGCGCTCCACATATATTCGTGTACATACACATAACGTATTATACACTCTCCCACGCGAGAAAGATAATCCGAGCCGATAGCGCATGAATATGCGCGCGGCGTAATTCGCATTAATATGAGCGATCGGTACAAGCTCTCGCGCGACCACTATTATATACGATATTTATTCCGTTTATCGGCTGTATATACCACCGATGTGTGCACGCGCGCGCACGACTTTTTCAAACTGCGCGCGCCGGTATCTATGTATATTGTATATGTATGTATATACATATAGTGTGCGCAGTGCACGGTGAGAGAGAGAGAGAGAGAGAGCTGATTACGAAATTCGATACGGTCCCGGCGCAGACGGAAAAAGAAAATACGCGCGCGCCGATGAAAAATCCGTAGGAAATCGAAGCAATGCGCCGCGCGTGTAATCCCTTCGCTCGGCGCGTGCTGCGCGCTGCCGCCGCCGCCGCCGCCGCCGGTGCATATATATACTCGAATGTGTATACCTGTATAGCACGTGCATAGCGCGTCTCTCTCTCTCTCTCTCTCCCTCTCGAGTCTAAAAAGTGAGTTCTCGCTCAGCAACGCGCTCGAGGAATCCGCTAATTTACAGGGCACGCGAGAGAGGGAGAATTCCCCAGAGCAGTTGCACTCTCTCTCTCTCTCTCTCTCACTCCCTCTCTTTCCAACTAGCGGGGGATTTACTGGCTTCCCCCGGCGGTTATTTAAGACCGATATATTCGCGACGTGCTGCTGCTGCTGCTGCTGCTGCTGCTGCTGCTGCAGGAGCTCTCGAGAGCTTTTGAATTTCCGATTTATGATTACTCTTATGGTATATATAGCTGCGCGTGTGATGCCATTGCTGATTTATCGGCTGCGGCGCGTCTACTCGCGATTCTCCTTGACGAGTCGCGTTGTCTAGTCTGAAAACGCGCCGAGATCTTGCTGCACATATTGTATATATTGTATATGCACTGGACGACGCGCGGACGCAGTGCGCGGCTTCCAGGGAAGCCTTGCAGGGAGCAACAACAGCCGCGGCCGACTCGACGGGAGCGTTTCGCCGTGCCAACATTAATTTCTCGTCACTCACGCGCGCCGATAAATCTGTCTTGTCCCGCCGAGAGAAGCGAGACGAGGCAGAAAGAGGAGGTATACACACAGCCGGTACACGTGCTCGATTGCATCGAGGAAGCATTTTCGAGGTCTGTAGCCTAGGATTATCGAAAATGGAAATTTAGCGAGCCGCGCGGAATAAGGTCGGCTCGAAAATCTCCGCACGACGTAAAACGTAATAGACCTGAGAGAGCGAGGAAAAAATCTCGTGCATCCATTAACGCACGAGGTGAGTAAGGCTCTGCTCGCAGACTGCACCGAACGACGCGAGCACGTGATCGTGCAGCTGCAGCAGCAGCATCGACTAGCTCGCTAACTGATCACTTCTTTTCATTTCTCCCGCGGTATCTCCGATAAAAGAGGCTGAGGAAGCAGAGTAGAAGCCCGTACAAGAGCCGCAGCAAGCATCAGGAGCAGACGAAGAAACGGAGCGGAAAAAGAGGAGCTATAGCAGCAGCCGGAGGCCGGCGTTCGTTATTCAGACAACAAGACAACGGAGCAAAGTGCATTCTTAAATTATCTCGCGATCGACGCTCGCCACGCGAGCTCTCTTTGCATCGCGCGCACTGCAGCGCGCAGGTCATTAGTCACGAGAGGGAAAGAGAGCGAGCGAGAGCCACTGGAGAGGAAGCGGCCAATCGAGTATTTCGCTTGACAGAGCGCCGATAGCCGAGAGTAGGCGATGATTGCGATTGATCGAGCTTATAAGCGACGCCCGTCCCTCTCTCTCTTCTCTTGACTTTTCATTTCCCTTTTCTCGCGCATGTACATATATAAATATGCGTATATACGCTTGTTCGCACATTAACGCGCTATTAAACTCGCGCGATTAGCTGAATAAAGTCTAATATTTACGAGCGGCTAAACGAGCATCGAGTAGATAAATAACCGCCTTTGTTTCTCGCGCCGACGTCGTAAAATAATAAAATACGCGCCGGGATCGGGTACTTACCGAGCGTTATTGCGCTCGCGCCAGACCGTGAGCACTTGTCCATACGCGCGTATATACGATACGTACGCGTACACGTATGCATATCGTACACGTATGTATATATGTATATACAAGGAACGGGATGAACAGCTCTCTCGATGACGACTCGATGAAAGTCGCGATAGTCACGGACGACGGCTATCCCCTGGACTGATCGGCTCTTATCGAATTAGGAATATATACGTGTCTATACAGCGGTGAGTATAGAGCGACAGCAGCTCCGATCCTTATACTGTCTCTCTCTCTCTCTCTCTTATAGCGACGACGCGCGCAGATAAACGCCCCGAATCGACGGCCGATATCTATCGCGTATAAATTTTCCCCGCATCCATAAAACTCGGGACGCGTAAAGCTCTATAGATAATAAGATCGTTATGCCCTCGGAAAGGCGTAAATCACGCTGCTACACACCTAATTGGCGCTAAGCCCGATATTTTTAGCTTTAAGTATACGCGTAATATATATATGTATACACCGTTGCGCGGGTTCTGCGCGCGCTTTTTTCTCGCGTTTACGCGGGATTTCTGGAAAAAAGAAGCTTTCGCATCTCTCTCTCTCTCTCGCGGAGAGAGCGAAATTTATAGAGAAGCAGCCGGTGCAGCGGCGTAATGGCATTCCGATTATACGAGGCTGCATAGGATCGACGAGCCTCTATATATAAGTATGCGCGCACCGATGACACGTTAAACAGGATCCGAGAGAGCGAGGGAGAGAGAGAGAGAGAGAGAGAGAGAGAGCCGCACAGTCCGCGCGCCATAACAATAATTCTCGGCCAAACAAGACGTGCGATTTGCCGCTGCAGGCGCTATTAATTGGGAGCTGGCGGTCGAGATCAAGAGATTGTTGCAACCATGTCACTTTCCGTATTCCTCTCAATTTTTGTATTACACACTCGGCTATGCACTTTTGCTTTTTTCGTCGCGTATATCGCCGATCGATCGACGGCCGCGCCGCAGAGGCCCAGCTTCGCCGGGCCGATCTATATATAGCGGCGCGACTAATGAAGAATTCACATTTTGCGATAGACGCGCAGTGTCGAAAGCTCGCGAGAGACGAATGAATATAATTTACTCGATGCGAGCGAAAGGCGCTAATGACTTGGTAATTATAGATTGCCCGCTGCCAAGTTGGCGCTTTAGCCATCGAGATCCTGATTGTGTATAGTCGTAAAAAATAATTATGTTATGTCACGTGAACTGCGGCGGTGATTATCAGTGCAGCCGGCGTTCGATTAAGTCAAAGAAAATCAAAAGAAATTGAAGCGTGTATGGCGGAGCTGCACTTAAGTAACCTTGTAATTTTAATGCTTCGGTTATCGATGCAAAAACAGTAAAGTTTCGTATCCGCTATCAAGAAGCAACGTTTTAACCACGACTTTTTTTTAAAAAAAATTACGGATTTCGCTCAAAGTTTTCGTGTGGCAGAAGAGCGTATACAGATATTTTTATAAAAAATAATTAATTACTCAGCTTATCCTTCATGATGAAAGAAAGAAGTCTTTTAATTAAAACTGATGGATTCTTCGAAGCGCAGCGTTTAATTTCAATTTAGAAGGCCAACGACATTTTCATACCTCGTCTCGTCGGTGATCTATACACTGCGTATATATTTCAAATTCAACGTCCGCAAACATTCCGCGAGATGAAAATTCAAAATTTTCCCTCCGATCGTCCATCTCACACCGCCCCGATGCACGTATAGTGCAACGGCGAACGAATCGATGAAATCTCTGCCTCGTCGCGCTGACGAGTGGCTGCGCAGTATATAGTATACGGAGAGTCCTTTGTGCGCGCGCAACTATTGTTATATAGCTTACTCGCGATCTGTATCTAATCTCGCGCGCGGCCTCTATACAAGCTTCCGCGTGTCGCGGCTGGAATTCGCTTGGCGTGTATACATATACCTATATATACACAAGCATCTGCATTCGCGTGGTCCGAAGACGCATGGGGTCAGGCTCTGCTCGGCGGAGAGTGGACGCGACAGCGCAAGGCTGCCACTGCTCTTGCTGCTGCAGTGGCATTAATGAAGCACCCACGTGCCACGGGCAATTACAACGATTCCGAGACGTAATTCCCTGTCTCCGCGAGAGGCTCGCCGGCATAGAGAAAGAGTCAAGGCGATCGAGCGACGATGCGGGAGCGTATGTATGCGCTCTCTTGAGCGCGCGCTCGAATAAAAGTCGGCTGGCGCAGAATCACCTGCCGGGGGTCGTCGCGCCCGGGGGATAAAAAATCCGCATTCCGCGACAGTTGTAAACTCTCGCCGTCTCTGTGTGTGTGCAGCGCGTCGAGCAAGACTCGCTCGCTCGCCAATCCACTGTGTATACTGCAACGCAGCGCGAACATATAATACTCTGAATGAACATGGTATTGTGAATGAACGGGGGAAGATTGTATGCAAATATCCCCCCTCCGACTCTCGGAGCGTGAACTTGCGCGCATTCGCGGCCCGATACAATGTTAACATTTATTGCGGGCGAGACGCCGGAGGTGCGGGAGGGGAGAAAAAACGAAATTGACATTGTTCGACGATGTGTTGGCGCGCGGAGAAATGTATTACACGCCCGACGATCTTATCTCTGCGGCGCGCGTGCGAGCTCTGGAAAAAACTATTGGCAAAGCCGAGATTTGCTTTTCGCTAAACGCACGCGCGCGTTTCTATATACACGTATCGACGCGTCTCTCCTCTCCTCGTCCGCAAATTATACTCTGTATCTCGGAAAAATCGCAGTCGTTCTGCGCAGGGAGTATAGAAGCTCACGTATATACTGCAGAGCCTGCAAGAGCCCGCCGTTGTCTCCCAATCCGCGCGTCCATTACGTATAGGAAAAGCCTCGAGTCTCCCGCGACGACTGTATAACAGGAGAAAGAGCCTCGGAGCACGAGAATCGGCGATGTAGACGCACACGGCGCAGTAAAGACGATAAAAAAAGGCACAAGCCCTCGGACTTTATTCGTATTCCATGCAAAACCGCATCGAGGGACAGCATCGCCGAAGGGCTTGCGCTCGAGAGAGAGAGAGAGAGAGAGAGAGAGCGGAGAGAAGAGCCTCGGCTCGTTGAAAACTCGTTACGCGCGATCCCGAGGGCGTATGCGCGTAAAGAGAGCTATATATACGTATACGCTTCCCTCTTTCTCTCTCTCTCTCTCTCTCGACTTGTCTTATCGGCCGAGGTAATGGCATTGTTGGTGTCGTCGCGAGTCTGAGGAAATCGTTCCTTGTTACCGAGAAATGAGCTTTACCGTCTTAGCGGAGCTGGAGGGAGAGGCGGCGAGCCGAGAAAAATTTTCCAGCCCGCGCGCTCGCAGCTTACGGAGGAGAAAGCGCGCCGGTCAAATGAATCTCCCGATTAAAATCATATCTCGCAATTTGCTGTAAAGCCTGTAAATCTGTCGGGGCTCGTCAGAGAGCCGAGGCTAAGACGGCGCTTACGGGCCGCGAATGGCTTCCGCAATACATACAGTCTCCCCGGCGCGTATATAGTGTGCCAGGCGAATACCGAGAAAATTCGTGCGACTTTCTCTATGCTCAACTTGTACGCGGGAGAGACACCCTCCGGGCGAAAAATCCCGAAATCCCATTGACGCGAAAAAAAGCGTGTACGCCTTTCGCGTTATTGGGACTTTGTATATAACCCGTGCACATATATATACGTGCGCGAGAAAGAGGCTCGCCTCAGCTCTCTCGCTCGCTGCGGAGAGGCGAGAGAGAGAGAGAGAGAGAGAGAGCCGAAAAGAATAGCAGTACATAAATCTGTCTCGTGAATTTCTGATTAAGTCCAGCAGCTCGGGACTTACTTAAGGCGAGAGTATATGCACCATTCAGCGCGAGAGCGAGCTTTAGAGGAGAGGAAGTCGCGAGACGCTCCCCGTCTCTCTTTTACACGGCAGCTCCATATCTATCGGTGGAGCGCGCGTGCAACCGGTTTTCTCGCTGCCGCTGCCGCTGTTGCACGATATATATGCGCGAGCGTTCGTTGCTGCAGTGCAATAGCCGCGCGGCGGCTCGCATGGAAACGGAAAAGCGAGAGAGAGGAGAGATTTTTCCGACATTTTTACGAGCCGTTAATTGCAGCTAATGGCGCGAGCCCGATAAATTTTTGTTTATGCATTCTAACGATTCCCGGCTGCGCGAACGCGCGCCTCTAATGTATTAATAAAATACAGCTGAATATTAAGAAAGAATTTTTTTTTCTTCCCCTCGCCGCGGATCGCCTGCAGTAGACACGGTATCACATACTGCGTACGTACAGGTATATTCGCCGATGATGAAAATTTTATGCCTTCTCTCTCCCTCTTGAGAAACGCGTACGCGTCGACATGTATATAGCTGTGCATGGGGGACTCTCTCGAGCTGATCGTCGTCCCGTCGCTCTATTGGCAGCCCTCGTTCTTTTTTTTTCGCCGACTCTAGCATATTCGTTCCGCCTGTCTGTATGTTTATGTATGTACATTGCATAGCCGAGTCGGCTGAATAAATCACTATCAGCGCTGATTGCCGGATAAATTATTTAATGGCCCGAGCGGGGGGTGTCTATATATTAATAAATCGGCTCGAAAGCGCCGGAATACTCCTCGGGATTTAATTAAACGCTAATAAAGCGTCCCGAAAATATTAGCATGCAAGCTGCTGCGCGCGGCACTTGCATTACAATAAATAAGCGGCCGCGCGCTTATTTTTCTCGCGGCGGGCTGCACTATCTCTGTTGGAGAGTTTATCAATTTAATTGCGCGCTCGCTGCGCTACGCACTGCACACCGCGTGCAGCTGCAATAACGAATTTGTGTATTATGTATACAATATACGTGTATAGTATGTATGCTGTTCTCTTCGTCGGCGTGTAGTGTAGTGTGCGCCGTGAATGAGTTGAACGCGCGTAAATCGGCGGCGAGAGAGGTGCGCGACAGGTCCGATTAGAGTTGAAAGGCGCTCGAGGTGAATATAATCAAGGAGATCGGCGGCATTGTGTATACGATCGTCGTGCGCTGACCGAAGGCTCGACCGTGCAAATCGACGATTTATGCAAATGAGCGCGAAGAGCGTTGTATTCGGCGCTTGATTAGAGAGTCAGCTCATCGTCATCGCGGCCCGGCTCTCGCTCGCGTCGCGATTATGTATGCGGTAGCACATCCTTAATTGACCAATTAATTAGCCATTTTCGTCGGAAGCTCCGCGGCAGCTCGGCCTCGCTCGTCTCGAGAGAGATTACTCGCATGCCACCTCCTCCTCCTCCTCCTCTCGCGCCTTATCGGCGAGTCCAGCTACTCTTCGAGATTTGTCGAAACAAATGGAGTCTCGCCGCTAATGACGGACTTGTATACTCGTCTCTCGCTACCCTCCCCCCGCCCCGCCGAGCTTTATCGGCTCTCGCCTCGCTCGCGCACGCACTGCGTCGAGAGAACGGCTTCTTTTTTCCTCCTGCATCAGTATATTCCCTATACCTATGCTCGCGGACGCGCTTTATACATCTATGCTCTCGCGGAGGCTTACGTATATAAAGAGAGGAGTAGCTCGTGCAGCACAATCGCTCGCGTGCGCATTTGCATTCCGCCGCGGCCGAGCCGAGACAGCGTCGAGGGTTGTACACGTGTGTGCTGCAGAGCAGCGCGCGAGGGCAACCGAGAGAGCGAGAGAGAGAGAGAGAGCCGTGTTGCATTATTCTAATCAAGCTCGCTCTCTCTGCTCTAATACTCTCGCCGCTGTCGTTTTTGCAAGACGGAGGGGTTGCGCATGCAGTGTATGTGTGTTTGCGATAATGAACGCAATTGCGGCTGCGCCTTGAATTGGTAAAGCTTAATTATGATTTTTCCGAGGCGCGAAATCTCTGATTTATAGCGTGCGAGCGCTCGCCGAGTGTGCGTTATATACATACATATAACGCGCACTCGGCGCTCTTGAATTATTAATTGATTTTTTTGTTTTATCTTCTATATGTATATATACCTTTTTTCATCCATACACGCGCGCTCTGCAGCGCAGACGATGACTTACGATCGGCTCTCGGTTTTGACAATTAATCCGTATTAGCTTGTACAATAATGTGCGTGTGCGCGCTTCGTCCGATATGCGCACGCGCATACATAGACGAGGGCTTCTCGGAGAGACTCCTTGCGTTTGTCCGTATACTGCAAGAAACGCCGCGCTTGTCGAGCAATTAAAAGATTTGTTCGCGCGGCTCGAGATCGCTGTTCGAGATTGCGCACCGCGCGAGCTCTGCGCGCGGCTGGAATTGCGATTGAGGCACTATCTATATATATATGTATATATAAATAAAAGGCGTGCGTATAAGTGATATTTTTTTCGCGCTCTCGCGGCGAGCTTGATTATTCGCGCGCGTCGTTGTCTTTTTGCGGGCGTTATTAGTAAACTAGTTTGTCGGGACCGATTTTACCCGAGCTCCCCGGACACTTGGGCGAAATTGTTCCTTTATCTCGGCGCGTATAGAAAGGCATGCCTTAATTCCATCTATATACTTCTCGAGATGTTGCGAAACGCGGACGAGGCGTGATTTATGGTGCGCGTCGATGAAAAACCGATAGCCAGCGCCAAGGATATATTGAAAAATCCGCGCTTGTATATATACGTGCGCATATCTCCAATATTTCCAATTCGCGTGTCTAATGGCAAAAAATGCGACGCTTATAATACAGGCTGCGAGTGGCGTGGTATAGAGCGAGGGAAATATAGCAGCAGCAGCAGCGCAGCCTTATCTAGTCATCTGAAATGCTTTTGCAAACTCGCGATAAAAGCTTTATATTCGTATCGCTAAGTGCCCGGTGAAACGTACCGCTCCGAAGACTCCGAGTCAGCGTCAATAAAGCAATTTTTTTCGTCCGCAAGCAAAAGGCTCGGCTCGTTATCGATGGCCGCGTGCGCGGAGGACGAGATATAAAAAGCCCGCGCGATCTGAATCTCGGCGAGGAAAAATTAGCATGGATTCTCTTTCCTGGCATCGCGGGGAGGAGGGAGAGAGAGAGAGAGAGAGAGAGGGATTAATGATCGATGATGCTCGAGCACTCGTTACACGCTTTTTTATGCAGCGAGCGAGCGAACGCCGCCGCCAGCGCGATAACCGTCGCTCGGCCGCCGCGGAAGATACTCCCGAGATAAATCGGAGATTGCCCGGCGTTTTTCCGCGCTCGACCCGAGGCGACGAGAGGAGCTGCGCGCTGCGCTGCACTTTTTCCGTTTTAATTGCTCGAATCGTACGTCGCGCTATGGGCAGGCTTTTGCTCTATTTCCTCGTTATTAATAATCGTGATAGCGATGTCGCCCGAGCGCCGAGCTACATGCGCATTCTGTATATTATATAGTCGCGAGAGAGGAGAAGGAGAGCGCGCGGTCTTTGAAAACTGCGGAGGCCGCGCGCGGCTGTGAACGGACTATCCGTCGAAGAATGAATCGCCGCGCGGCCAATATGTGATCGATAAATGATGATTACAACTTGAGCAAACATGTGTTACGTTTTTTTCTGACCCCCTTTTGCGCCCCCGGAGGATAATTTACCAAATCTGTGTGTACGTGCGTATACAAAGTGCTTCGCTCATAATCGCGGAGGCGAGATCGATAAAGCATATCTGCGAATGTGAAATACTTCCTATAGACGTGGTCTCTCTCTTGCTTTCTCGCTACGCGGTATTCAATAACACTGGGGTGCGCGCATCGGGGCCCGTAAAATGCCGCTACTGTATTCCATATACTTGCAGTATGCACGAGCGCCAAACGAGAAAGGCTAGTGCAAAAAAGAAAACGCGATATTCACGAGCATCCCCGTAAAAGATGAACTCCGACATCAATATTTAAAGCTCGCGGCACGCCAATAACGCATGCACGTCGAAACAAGAAAAAAGCTGCGGTGGCATAGCGCGGCAGCAACGGCTTCCTCCTCCTCCTCCTCCTCCTCCTCCTCCTCCCCAGAGCCTACTTAAGAGGCGCGCAGGAAGCGCTCGAAGTAGGAAAAGGCCAAGGCTCACGAGAGAGAGAGAGAGAGAGAGATTCTTCTCTCGAAGAAATCCGGAGCCGAGAACCCCGTGGCGATAGGTGTAAGAGGAAGAGCAGCGTTCTAAACATGCGCGTCGGCTAAGTTATGGTAAAGCAGCCGAGCGCGAAGAGCACGAGAGGTGGTTCTCCTTCTCTCTCTCTCTCTCTCTCTCTCCCTCTCGCGTGCCGCATTCGATGTTGCCGAGTGTGTATGTATGCAGATACTTTTAACGTCGAATAGTGTTAAAATTGCCTGGCTGAGAGAGATACGAGCTTGTGAGGGCGCTTCGTCATTATGCTCGCGAGTTTCTGAAGATTGTCCAATTATTAACCGAGGAAGTCGAGAAGAAACGTTTTTCCTCTCGAGGATGCCTACAACGCTAATGTGAACTTACAGTAGAATCATATACACTCTTCGACTTTCGACGTCCAGTGTTTGGCATACATTCGCACTACGCTACAGTAAACTGGCAATAAACACGATCGCATGGAAAATCAACAATTTGTAACTTTTATTGGCGATATGTTCGAATAAGCGAAGCATGTACGGGGCACACACAGCATTTTTTTCTTTATATGTACAATCAAAACAAGTGTATTAAAATAATTTATGTTTTCCGCGGTTAACATTAAAAATTTAATCATTGCGATTAATATCAAGACGTAATCTTAGAAAAACAAAATTTGACTTTAATGTAAAGCTACATTTTACTAGTACTTAGATTTATGGCAAAGTATAAAAATCTAACTCATCTGTAATTAAAGTATAAAAATACAGTTTTATTAATCGTAGGCGCTCGTTCGTACCAACTAGTATTAAATTCATGAGGGTAAACTTATGTGCAAATTAAAATTAATAGCAAAAAATCGCATTTAAAATACATTAAAGCAAGAATGCGAAAAAAATTTTTAAAACCAAGCATAGCAGTCTAATTACAAATAAATATTTGCTCCAAACAGTTGATTTTGTCCTTGTAAACGTAGTAATACCATTGTAACTTAATAACTCAGGAAACCTTTACAGTTACAGGAAATCTTTACAGTTGATCGTCGTTAAGTAATGACCCATTTTAAATGGTCCTCTACATGATTCTACAGTAAGTTCCCATAGTTCCAAAAAGGCTGCCAGTCTCGTCTGGTCTATGTATTAAAAAATACTTATAAAATACCTTTCATGACTTAACGATTATTTTAAAGTAATTGACATGAACAAGCTAAAACGAGTAACTCAAGACAACTTTGAACAACTTTGAATCGGGCAAAATAAAATTTGAATAAATTTTTCACTAGTCAATAATTAAGCATCAAGAGTAATGTTACTTAAAAAAAGGTTACTTACTCAGAAATCTTCCGCTTTCGTTCTAATTTTGTTGTCGCTACTGGCTTTTCATTTTCTAAGCTTGCTTGATGCTCTCTATACTTTTTCAGGCTATAATTTGTGGACTTGAAAAGATTCTGCACAACAGCACTGACTTGATCACGTCTGTACAGTGCAGCATATGCTGTAGTATCTGATAACCATGATACGTAAGCACCTCCTACGTGAAAATATGAATATTTTGAAAATATTGAAACAAATAAAGTTAGTTAGTATGTACATAGAATGAAGTTTACAAACTAACCATAAGGGGTGAATAGTGAGGAAAGATCACTAAGTTTCCACTGTTTTGGAAATGTTATGTGGAAAACGTGATCTCTGCTTGGATTAGCTAAAATATAAATGTACAATTTTTTTGCTGGTGTTATGTTTTCTTTAATTTAGTAGATTTTGTAGAATGCTGAAACTTACGATCTTTGCCCGTAAGATTTATGTGTGGGTAGTCTTTAAGTCGGGCTATTAATAACCTGCAATAATTTGTTCTTGCTTAGTTGAGGAAGTTTACAATAAATATTTCAACAAATATTATAAAACAATTCAAAACTTACTTATTTAAATATGGATTTAGGAGAGGGGAGTCAGGAAGTACTGTCGATACTTCAGGTTTCTGTATGGCACCTGAAATTAAATGAGCTTTTTTCATAATTGATTGAATAGCATTATAGCGTAGAATATATCTAAAAGCATAGTGAACTTACCTAGCCTATTACATAATGTAATAAAACATAGACCAGTAACAAAAGCGTCATAACCAGCTTCATGTAATTTATCGTTCTTAAGCGTATAACTTCTATTTGGAATATTTTCCGTTTCAGGTATCGAAAATGGTGCCGTATGTAGTGTTTCTAGTAATTGATTAAGAATTGATGGTACTGCTTCTTTGAATTGAGATGATTGACAAATTATTTTAGTATCTAAAAGTCTGCAATGAAACAATTGTTAAAAATTTGAAACATCGATTTCTTTAAAGTAGTATAATAATCAATGGCATTGTTTAATACCTTGGAAAAAGTCCGTGAACCAAATTTTTGAATTCATAGTAACTTTCGGGTAGCGGACCAAAGAACTGATGAACAATATGACATAAGTCAAGTAGCATATTGTGACCTATAATAACTTTTCCCTAAAATTAAAATTTGTTAATGAAAAGACGTAAATATCTCGTTAGTGACCTAAAATGAAAAAAGATCTTACTGAGTTAGCAATTTTCCTTAAAAGAATGCTTAGTCCTACAGCCTGTCGTATTTCCAGTTTTTCTTTTTCTTTCCTTTCCGCTTCCCTCTGCTCCTCCTCTTCCTTGGTTCCCATTTTACACACAACAATATACTGATTGCCATTTTCATTTCTAGTTTCAAGCCTTACTTTATTTGGCCACCTAAGTCTTACTTCTTGATAGATTAGTCGTCTAATAAAAGCATTGCACCTTTCAATTTTAAGTTCTTTACTGTCATCTTCTGAATTAATATAATCATCTATTCCTGAACTGTAATAAAGACGAAATTTAGTTTTGACTTGGTGAAACGATTGTCACATTTTAAAAAATTTTGAAAAATATTTACCAAATCTCGTCTATCTGTGGTTTGTCGTCATCAGAAATTGGAATAAGATCCAATCCTTCTTCCCTCATTTTTTGTTTTTCTTCCAACTTTTTGTTAAGTTTTTCTTCGTCATTTTTCGTCAAGTAAGGTATACCCTCTTTAAAAAGCTTATTAAAGTCAAATCCTTCATTCACTAAAAAAACTATCGACGACGCTTGACACATAAATCTACAGTCTGGCGATGTTCGGTCAAATGGTCTTGGGAACACATAAAAATTGTATGATCTTTGACTGTACCTAGAATAAGAAAAACAAGTTTAATCTAGAATACAGTTAAAACTGTGCTAACAAAAGAGACAACGATTAACTTACAAGTTAGTTTCAGGATTATGGGTAAAAACAGACAGACCAAATTGTACTAGAAGAAAATCCATGGATCCCTTTCTGAGCTTAGCATAATATTGTGCAGGCGTGTCAAATGCATTGGAATCGGGTCCAGAATTCAATCCAGTGAATTCTCCATCGATTGCCAAAAACGTAGCATTGACCAGTACTTTGTCCAATTCTTTCAAGACATCTTGAAAATCTGCAAGAGTAGAAAAGTCCTGAATAACAATAGTTACTCTGTCAGCATGATCTTTAATTCACGAATGTTGAGTGAACCTGATCCGCGGACGAAAGTCCAGTCCCTAATAAAGCGACAGAATCACATTGGCTTGAGCGGTAAAAGCGTGACGGAGCGTTGCCAGAAAAACGGGCAGCAAGTAAGATACCTATCGGCAGTTAGACAGCGAGAAACAACAGCCAGTGCGTATACCTATGAATACGGGCGATTCAAAAAGCGAGGCCGGCAACGGCTTATATACGAGGTCAAAGTCAGGGCGGTCGTTACGCGCAGCATTATCATGTGCAACGCGTACACATCACAGGCGGGCGCGCGGAGCCGCTCTCTGACACACTAAGTATTTATTTTGACACATGCGATAGATGACCCAGTTTTTCCCAACCTTCGCTGAATTCCGCGTAAAACGATCGAACGAAGCGCGCGCCATGATTAACGCGAGATAAGCATGAGCGGATGGGAGAGAAAGACGAGACGGCGATTTGAAGGTTATAAAAACAGAAAGAGGACGCAAGAGTATTATAGCAGGATAGCCGACTCACTGGAGCGGGTCACTTCCATGTTGCTGCGCGCCTGCCTGCGAGTGCGAGGGGCTCGTGCGTGCGCTGCGCGTTTCGCCGCTGCTGCTCTCTGCTTGCTGCTGCTTGCGCTGCACACACGCAGAACGAACGCCGGCAGGCAGTTTAGTCCTCGCTTCGAATCAGCAGCCGAGAGCACCCGGACATCTCATCGGGATCGTCCACACGGAGAGCCGTCCCGGGGAAGAATTGATCTGATACACGCCGAGGTCGTCGTCGAGTGTGCTTCGGCCGCACGGAAATCGGGATAGACTCTGCAGCGCGGCGCACTGCACGGACAATGTACAACAGCTCTCGCCGCTCTCGCGGTTTCTCGCGCGCGCGCGCCTCGCAAATGATTTACGACGCTCGACGCGCCGCTCTGGCCTCTGCTCTGATGCGGGGGCTCCGTCAGTCCGAGTTCGGTTTTATCGTTCATCAGTAATTTATCACTATCAGTAGTACTTAATGTTTAGTCTCTTCGTTAGAGCCTTGCTTATAGCTTTCGATCACATTCTTTTTGCGGAGCGTTTGGCTGTATGCGTTTAAAGGACAATTTTTTGCTGAACAAATTGAAATTTGAGAATTTCCATTGAATTTCAATGATTGAAAGTTGTTTGGCACAGGCTGCTGCGTTATCGACCGAAGCTATACGCGTCGCATTCATCATTCATCGAGCATTGGGCCTGCGGAGTGCGAGAGAGATTCGATAGCGATTAGCGCTTGACTTCAGACTTGCACCTTTCGCTTAATCGCGTGGTGAGATTTTAGGTTATGTGATTAAAGGGGGCAACGCGATGAACGAATTGTTCTGTCAGCAATCATATGGTATACTTAACTGTTGCACCTATGTAAGGCAAGATATTGGCAACGCCACGTGGATTAGAAATAATTTATCTCTGTGATTCTTCGCTGGAAATTGCTGAAAGGTAATTTGTTATAGTTTTTCGTTGGGTATAGAGGGAAAATGACTTGACGGCCCTTGTTGTGTTTCGGCTTTATCCGGCATCGTAGACTTGAGCATACGCAGCTTATGAGAGAGTTTCTGCTCTTTTGCAACTACGTGATTTACTTACAAGTTTTCTTGTTCAAAATAGAATAATGGATTTGGTTTAGTTGTTGGTGAATAAGCTTTCAATTTTTAAGTGAAAGAAACAGAACAATCAAGGCGAGGATAAGTAAAAATCTACAAAACTCTTACACGTGGTTCGCTTTTTAATGTTATTGTATTATTATGAATAATGTACCATTGCTGGATATTTTAAGTAACTAAAAAGAAATATTGATTCGCCTTGGAAAGTACTTCTCATACGCTTGCACTATGCGACAAAGTTAGCAGGCCTTACAGTAGCTTGTGAACTCTTGTTCAAGGCAATATTGGTGCAGAGTCTATGATTGGCTCCCGACAGTTAGGGCAGTTGGGCCGCGTCTATCTATCGAGGATCCAATCAAGCTTTAGCCGTACATCGATGACTTCTTTGCTGGTTCCTCCACCTGAAGTGCGTGGTCAGACTAAGCTGGACTGTGAAGCATTCAGCGTAAAGCTGCAAAATGTTCCTTGCTTACACTTGCCTCTCAAGTGCCTGAACAAGTTGCGAGGCAAGCTCAAGAAGTTTACACTGAAGCTGCCCAAGTTCTACTCAGTTCAGAGATTGGGCAGTGCGGATGACAAAGCTCTGGTTTACCTCGATCCTTCCAAAGTTGAAGACATCTCGGGGAGCTTGAGAGAGGAAATTGATTGGTTGAACGTCTACGGAGAAAAGGAGCTAGAACTGACTTACGACAACTGGCCAAGAAACGAAGTGCTTCGTGCAATTCTCCCAGAGAACGTGGAGGTTCCGACATCGTACAGTCAAATTGGCCATATAGTGCACGTGAACTTGCGCAAAGAGCAGCTTCCTTACAAGAGAGTTGTCGGGCAGGTTCTAGTGGACAAGGTACCGAATTGCCGAACAGTCGTGAACAAGCTCGACGTCATAGAGAACAGCTACAGGAATTTCGCAATGGAGATTCTGGCGGGAGATGCGGAGACCGTGGTCACTGTCAAGGAGTCCGGTTGCAGCTTCAGTTTGGACTTTGCCAAGGTCTACTGGAATCCTCGACTGTGCACCGAGCACGCTGCCCTGGTGAGCTTGCTCCGCAGCGAGGACGTGCTCTACGACGTGTTTGCAGGGGTCGGACCGTTTTCCGTAGCAGCCGCGAAGAAGGGAGTGAGGGTCCTCGGCAACGACCTCAACCCCGAGTCGTACAAGTGGCTCTGCCGCAATTCCGAGACGAACAAGGTGTCGAAGCTGCTGCGAGCCTTCAACCAGGACGGCCGAGACTTTTTGCGAAACGAGGTGAAGAGGGACATCCTGGAGAGGCGAGGAAAGGGGTGTCCCGGAGCAGAGCACATAGCGATGAACTTGCCAGCGCTGGCCCTCGAGTTCCTCGACGTATTCCGAGAGAATTGGCTGAGCGAGCGCGAGGCGGACGAGCTCTGCTCGCGAGCGCCTACGGTCCACGTCTACTGCTTCCTCAAAGCCGCCAAGGACGAAGACTGGCAGAGCCTGACCCGGGAGCTCGTGGAGAAGCGGCTGGCTAGCGCGAGGCTCGAAGGGCTGGAGGTGCGGCACGTGAGAAACGTCGCGCCGAACAAGGAGATGATGCGAGCGAGCTTCCCGCTGAGGCGCGAGATATTCCGAGACGCGCGATTCGTGTCGGAGGAGCCAGCAAACAAGCGCCCCAGGAATCGGGAGCGCGAAGCAGCCGAGTCGAGTCGTCCTAAGGATGTCGATGTTGCAGATGGGGAAAAGCAAGAGAAAGCCGGCCAGCAAGAGCGGAGGAGGAGCCAAGAGCGTGTTTAAGGTTGCCGGTGCCCGCTGCCAGCGAGCCAAGACCAAGGCGAGAAAGGTCAAGACGACGCTGAAAAAAGTAAGTCCCTACAACCCATTATCTCTATCTAATTCTCTCTCGGCCCTCGACTCTCGACTCTCGACTCTTTGCACTTTGCACGTCGAGCATCTTAGCTGAATCAGTTTGTGCGTATTATAGCTGGACCTGGGTCAGGGCAGCAAGCTCAACAAGGAGAAAACTAACCAGATTAACAAGCAGTTGACGGAACTCAGCAAAGAAGTTCATCGAGCCAAGACCAAGCCAAGAAACAAGCTCGCACAGCCTTTCAGCAAGATTGTACAGCCGATCAGTAGACAGCTCAAAGAGCAGACTGCCAGTCTTATGCAGAATATGCAGATTTGACCGATCATGTCGTTCTTTCATTCATCGCTACCAGTTACCGACTCATTCTGCACTATAACTCACTTTCTTTTTTATCTTTCTTTTTTTCCGCAACATTGTTAATATACCCAACCCCTATCAAATAAATATCTTCTGACAAACTTTATATTTATATTCTTCAAATTCAACCTTGTAGTAAGATATGACAGACAAGCACACAGCTGCGCTAATTGTCATCGGTGATGAGGTTCTCAGAGGACAGGTACAAGATGAAAATACGATTTACCTGGCCAAAAGCTTGCATCGAGTCGGCATTCGAATACGCAGGGTCCTCGTCATTCCTGATGAGGTAATGTTCGCTCACTACAAATGCGCTCTTTTCTTATTTATTTATAACCATTTCTTCATTACTTTATATACCGCGCTTCTAATAAGCTATAAATAAACTCTTAGCACCCAAACAATGCTCGAGGAGTCGAGTATATTGACGCGTAAAACTTTAGCTCGCGAAAAATGAATAAATTAAACAAGTCAGCGCAAGATGAACTTTGCTCTGTCAGGTCGATGTTATCGCAAAGGAAGTGTCGGAAGTTTCGAAAAATTTTCCCTTGGTCTTTACATCTGGCGGTGTTGGTCCGACCCACGACGACGTCACCTACGAGGGAATCGCCAAAGGCCTGGGATTGACCTTGAAAGAGAACAAGGCTCTTCTGGAGCTTTTAAATAAAGCTTTTGCCAATCAACCGGAGATTAAGCGAATGGCATTGGTACCATGCCCGTGTGAAATCATTCCTGTCCAACGCCAAGGATCCGATGGTAACTGTACAGGATAACGCAAACGTATTCAACAAAAACTAGTCTATAGTCACTTTTTCTGGCAAAAATTTCTTGTAATTGTAGTGCTTGGAGCGTTACCGAGTCGAACGTGCAGCCGTTTGCACATTCGATTCATGAGAACCAATAGCCCTAAATAATATAGTTGTTTTAATTTTCTAATGATGAGCTGATATCATTAATCAATGCAAAATTAAGTAAAGCCACAAACAGCGTCTGAGAGAGAGAGAGAGAGAGAGAGAGAACGCTAACAAGAACGTTTTTAAACAAAGGCGAGTATTCGGTGATAAGAGCCAGCAACGTCTACATTCTACCGGGTTCTCCGCGTTACTTTCGTGCTGGAGTGGACGCGATTGTTCCTGGCCTCGAAACCGATCGTCGATTGTACTGTGAGCACATAGATGTTCGCCTCGATGAGTTGGAAGTAGTTGCTGTTCTGGAGGAAGAGGCGCTTCGTTGGCGCGGCGTTGTCTCCATTGGCAGCTATCCTCAGGCTCAGAAAGGAAAAACCAGGATTACGCTAGAGGCCGAGAATAAAGAGGCCTTGCTCAAAGTCAAGTCAGAGATTCTTCAGATGCTGCCCGTTGCATTCGATTGGGCCAAGGCCAACCTGGTGTACGACAGTCGAGAAGAACTCGAGGAAGTGAGGAAGGCTTTCGACGTTCTCGAGGAATGCTACACCAGGTGAGTTTGAAGTACCAATTTCTCACTTCTTTCGTCGATTTTTGTTGTTTACTGCCAAGAAATAAAATATTAACCTTCATAGGGACTGCCCATTAGATTCCATTGCCATTTCCGTATCTATAACAATAATAATAATAAAAAATAATTTTATTACTTTTATTTCAGATACAAAGCGAACCAAGTTTTTTTAAGCTTTAACGGGGGCAAAGATTGCACCGTCGTGCTGCACTTGGCAGCAGCCTTTGTACAAATGCGAAAGCTTGAAGCTCCGCTATGTCTCTATGTGACCGGTGAGGCTTTTCCCGAGGTAACCTACTGCAATAATTATTGATGAAAACTATATGAGTAGAGTAAATACTTGTTGTTGTAAAATTTCGAATGAAATTGGGTAGCTTGAAGAGTTCGTAAACGAGACCGCAAACTTCTATGGTTTTGAGATAGTGCGCAAGGATGGGACAATCAGGCAAGCTCTGAGCGAGCTTTTGGTTGAAAGGCCAGACTTGAAAGCCTGTCTTTTGGGCATCAGAAAAGCCGATCCTGGAGCTCACTCGCTCGAGTCGTTTACTCCCACAGATCCCGATTGGCCCGAGATCATGCGCGTTAGTCCCATTATCGAATGGTCCTATAGTCAGGTACAGATATTCTTTCTCTCTCTCACACATTATTATTTTTATTTAAGCAATGAATTGATAAGACGACTCTTTAACAGGTTTGGCAGTTTCTATTACGTCACCAAGTACCGTACTGCTCGCTCTACGATGAAGGATACACAAGCCTAGGTGCTCGTCACACCACTCTGAAAAATCCACTTTTGCGCGATCCCAACAACTCTGAATCGTATCTACCTGCCTACACTCTCACCGATGACTCTACCGAGCGCCAAGGAAGAGAATAGTTGTATATTTTTGATAATCTGTCGTTAAAAACGCCTTTATCACTCTTACTTTTGTAGTTTCGATTCTTAGACAAAGCTGGTAATGCTACCTACTGTTTCAACTATTTCCCCCCCCCCCCAATTTTTTTACCAGTATTATACTTTGAAGATGCGAATTATTTTTAATAAGTTTGAAATAATCATTAAAATTAAATCATTAAAACGAAGGCTTGAGTTTTCACCGTGCTTATAGTAAAACAACTTTAGTTTACAAAGTGAGACTTGAGTTGTATTGTATATTTTTAGCCAAATTATCTGCATTCGATATATGTACTCGTGCGTCTCGTTACAGAGTTGCGCTACGTTGTACGCACAAAAGACATTGCATAGTCCTAACACGTAAATCCTGATTCCTTTGCCGTGCACGCAGCGAACGCTTGTGCAAATTAATGAATGAATGGATTAATTAATTAATTAATTAGAAAAAGAATGATAATAATAATAAAGTATCGGATTTGGATAGAAAATAAAAAAAAAATGACATAAAAGTTAGTGGAGCTTGAATAATAAGTCGGTATCCCTAGCATAATCTACTCAGCCTCGATCTGCATTGGGGGTATATCGGACATAAGGAGAGAAATGTAGGAGAAGTGCACGTGCGACACATTACCCGTGGCAATGGATTTGACTTTGAGAGGGATTTTCTGCTGACCGACGTCGACGCGCGACGTCGTGCCGAGTTTAGTTCGAGGGTGAAGCTAGATCGAGTTTAGATTAGCTATAGATAATCTTGAAGCAGCTTGAACGGCTAATCCCAAGCAGAGCAGCAGAGCAGCAGAGTAGCGAAGCCCTGCCGTAAAATCAAGGGTTTCGGAAGAGCGACGCCAATCCATGCCGAGGGTACATAAGAAGCCACTGCGTCCGATTCGGTTCGAGTCCAACTGAAGAAATATGCCGTACTACAACTGGAGCGACACCGAACAACTGCAAAAGGTGGCCGGCTGGTCGGAGGCGAGAATTCAGCCAGCGAGTGCACCACGTTTGCTTGGCTGGAACGTCCCTCCAGAGGAGTTGGTCCACATACCCGAACACTGGCTGACCTACCCTGAGCCAAATCCAGCACTGCATTATCTCTTAGCCTTGCTCTACATATTATTCACCTTTGTTGCGCTTCTGGGAAATGGACTGGTCATCTGGATATTTTGCGCGTAAGATATAATACAATATTACCTTATTTTAACTTTAATCACTATGAGCGCAAATAGCATGCACGCATGTAACTGACAATTATTTGGGAGATCGATCGGACAACATTTCTTATACTTAAACTAATAATTGCGTGATGATTTTGACAGTATTAGATTGATTTTTAGGTATAAAGTTTTATGTACTACATATATGTATGAAAGTTTATGCTATATAGAAATGTGCACTATCACAAAATTTTCATTCAATTGCTTTAAAGGTAATATATATATATATATATAGCATCGGAGAGGCTGCAAAAGTTATTGGATTAGAATGATCTGAAAATTCAAGTTGAATTGTTTGAATGAATATAAGATAGAAATATAGGTAGAAATGGAATAAATGATGAAGCTCTCGCACGATCTTAGAGCAAAATCGCTGCGAACTCCATCCAACATGTTTGTGGTGAACCTGGCGATTTGTGACTTCATGATGATGCTGAAGACGCCAATCTTCATCTACAATTCATTCCAGACGGGCTTCGCCCTCGGCAATCTCGGCTGCCAGATCTTTGCATTCATTGGCTCTCTGTCGGGTATTGGCGCCTCGATGACTAATGCAGCCATAGCCTACGATCGTTACAGGTAAAAAGAAAAAGGAAAATTAATGGCGTATGATAATAATACAAGGTAGAAATGGATACGCTGCAGCACGATTGCTCGACCACTGGATGGGAAACTGTCGCGAGGCCAGGTGATGTTGCTGATATTGCTGATCTGGATGTACGTGATACCCTGGGGTCTGATGCCGTCGATGGGCGTCTGGGGTCGATTCGTACCCGAGGGTTTCCTCACCGCCTGCACCTTCGACTATCTTACCGACTCGAGCGAGATCCGCTACTTCGTCGGTACCATCTTCACCTTCTCCTACGTTATACCGATGCTAATGATCATGTACTTCTACAGTCAAATTGTTGGACACGTTGTCGATCACGAGAAAGCCTTGCGTGAACAGGCTAAGAAAATGAATGTCGAGAGTCTTAGGAGTAACCAGGGCAAGGATCAAGCCTCCGCGGAGGTCCGGATCGCTAAGGTTGCAGATACGCTGCATATATATATATAATTATAGTATTATAGTATATGTATAATAAAACAAATAAGTTCAGGTGGCTATAACCATCACGTTTCTCTTCGTCGCCGCATGGACACCCTATGGAGTAATGTCCCTAATCGGCGCCTTCGGTAATAAGAGCCTATTGACACCAGGAGTCACCATGATACCAGCCTGCTGTTGCAAAGCTGTCGCCTGCCTTGATCCCTACGTATACGCCATCAGTCATCCAAGATACAGGTATTTGTCGTCGCGCTACACGCTACCCGCGGCAGTTGAAATAAATTAAAATCCGACCTTCTCGCCCGCATTATTTTAGATTGGAGCTTCAAAAGCGCATGCCATGGCTGGAGCTACAAGAGAAACCACCAGCGTCAGACGCGACCAGTACCACTACCGAAGCTGTAAGCACGGCACCAGCTACCTCGAGCTAACTCGTCTCATTCCAGATTATCCAACTCTCGACAATGCGCATTCACGCTTATTGCTACAACAAAACTCAGTCGCGACACTATACTCTGTAATTATATTACGCAATTATCATTTCGCAAATGCAGCAGCTACCATTATAATCTATAACCGCAGCTGTTCTCATTTATTTACTTTATTGTAGCATGACACCGACTCGCGAGCGGCTGCTGGCTGACGCTGCAACCAACAATTGGGAATCAAGCAGTGTCTGCAGCTTAATCTGATTAATAATACACGATAAAGTTTAACTACTATTTTTCATCTCGAAATAAACGAAAAACTGAATAAGTGCATCCGCTGCTACAGCAAACTCTTTTCAATTTTACTTTTCCCGTGTCCTTCCATTGTTCTACCGAAGACGCGCGCGGTGTATGTTTTTACAGCTAAATTTATTTATTTATTTATTTATTTTTTTTTTCAAATAGGGTGTAGTACGAATGTTTGGATAAAATAAGGTTAATCTATAATTATAGCTTTTGTTAGCCGAGGACGTAGTGAAGATTGGCATTTTGACCTGAAACAGAATTTTCGGAAAAAAATTAATTTTCAATAGCCTGCCTTCTCTATATCAATCTAAAAGGTTAGTGATACAGAGATGTTTTAAACAACTTTTATTGCAGATGCAATTAGTAGTTTCTTTTTTAAGTTTAGGTTCATATAAACGGCAACTAATTGAAAATTAATTGATTTTCGTTTCAAGTCGCAAGACATCTTGGAAAACTGCTTATAAAAGACTCTAGTTCAAACATTTTGGCCCGAAATAATCGTTTCGCGTTTTGCAAGACCGCACAATACTTAGTTCGCGCTTCGCGCTCCCCAATCATCAAACTTTGGACGTACTTTTCATTTATTCGATATTGGATTGTTAAGTCGATTTTCAGCTTTGATGTAAATAGAAAAGAGTTGTTATCGAGACCTAAAAATTTTCTGTTTAACTATTTTTTGTTATAATTCGATTTTTGTTTCTTAACTCGATATTATGACATTTCTTAGCTTTAATGCCAGCTGAAAAAAGTTATATTTCATCGATATCTACAACTTTTCTTTTTTTTTTTTTTTTTTTTTTTTTTTTTGTAAAATGATTAAAAGGCTAACAGTTTACTGTCACCCTATCAAGTGATCCAAGAGGAGTTTGTTTAAAAAATGGCTATTTCAGCGAGATAAGTGAATCTCAAATCATTTTTGTTAAAAATGCACGAATAAACAAAAAGGTCTTGTATTTTAAAAATAAATAATTCATCGAAAACCAAGAAAATTTCACTATTTCTATCTTTCAAGGCGAGTATTTTTGAAAAAGTTTCATCAGCCCGATCGGTCAAAACTTAAGCGAGCTATATATACTGTATTACATATTTTTGGATAATAAAACTATAAAGCTTTCCCGTGTCGCAACTCGCAGTCGTGTCAAAAAATAATTCATATGCGAAAATGTTAAATTATGTAGATGTATTGCGTAAAGAAAAACAGCTGCAAAACGTCGACTAAGAAGATTGCAAACTTAAACGTGAGTAAATTTTTATTGAAATGTTAATTTCTCATATATAATATTCATACTATGCAATAAATATTAATAAATACATAAAAATAATACTGAGATATTAAACAGAATATATATTTGTCGAAACTTGTGTATACCAATCTGGCTGTAAGATATTTCATTTATTATATTTCGGTGTCACATATACATTAAAAAGAGAAAAAAAGGAAAAAAATAATTTTTATAACTCTTTTTAATTATTTTTTTTTCGTCATATGATTGTTTATGCAGGGTAATTAAAATAATCATAACCAGCGTAATACTTTTTTCAAAAGCTTTATGACATTTGACTCTTACAAATGGCGAGCCTTGATGATTACTATGGCTGTTATTCGAATTAATAAGTGAAATTGTAAAAGTATACAGAGTTTAAAGCAAAAAAGTTTCAATTTCTTTATTTCAGATTTTTGACAAAAAAATAAAGACAGCAATGTGTCAAAAATTCAGCGTCATTAATTCAATGTCTAGAATTAACATCATCATTTCTCTGCAGTAGAATAAAATATAATTGATCGCGATTCATGGTTTCACAATTTTCGACCTAAGGGAACTTATGAAATTTGTGAACTTTTGTCACAATTTCATCCAGAATACAAGAGCATGATTGCAATTGAAACGAGATGTCTCATTGCAAATTTCTTTGCACATTATTACAGTTGTTATAATAATTATTATTATTTAATTACTTCTTTTATTATTGTATTCAATTAATTCACTTCTGATTTTCCAGGTAATTTTGTATTATATGCCTTGCAACAGCTGGTTCAAATCTTGTTCGATCAATCAAAGTTCGATTTGAAAAAATGATATTTTAAATTTTTCTATATTTTAAATAGTAATCATTAGACCAAGACTTATCGAGGATGACAACAGATATTATAACTCAAGAATCTTGCAATGTAGCGAAAATTATAAACTTACATATTCATTGATTCGTATTAAAAGAACGCAGCTGATTTTTTTAACGATTCACGCGGAATCCTTAATTATTCGGGAAGCACAGCTAAATTTTTATGCATTTGTATTCTATGATTTTATCGTGCAAAAGGGCTTTGAGAACATAACATTCGGTGTAAAAATTTGTTCAAATATTGAGCATAGGTCAGTATTTGACACAGCTATATAATCCTAAATTTAATGTGTGTGTGTGTGTGTGTGTGTGTGTGTGTGTGTGTGTCAAACTGTCAAATAATCATCAGGACTGACAGTAGAGTTTCGTAATATCAAAGGGTTTTTTTTATATATTATTAGATACATTATTTTTTTTTTCATTAATCAGACAAATTTGATAAACTTATGCGACTTGCGCTCAAATGCAAATCATCTTTGGCATTTATTGATTATATGTACAGCTTCAATTGTCCAAGTAATTTCAATAGGTTTCTAGAAAGAGAGCTAGAATTCAGTACGAGTGTCGACAATGTGAATATCATTGTCAGCTAAGGCTGGGTAGAGACGTTCATTCGAGGCTAATATGGACGATTCTGAATCCGGATATAGATGATGAAGAATGGCCTGATAGTGGAAGCCGGCGCCCGTAGCCACGAATAAATGCCAGATTGCATGAGCGCAAGGAATTCGACCATCTGACTTGAAAAACACAATACCTAGCAAATAAGCTAGTCCACCCAACTTTAACTCCGTGATATTATTGTAGTCGTCCTGAAAGTTAAATCATTTCATTAGTACTTTGAGCCATACATAATACCATGAACTTAATCGACATAAGTGGTTCGAAAATGTAAATAACAATTTAAGTTGTGTTATATCTCAGAGAACATTTTTTCAATTCCATATACAAGTCGCAGAGATTATGTTATTCCACCAAAACGAATAGAGACTCATTTCATGTTTTGACCAGATTTAATTTTTCTGTCAGATAATTAATCAATGTATAACACGTGAGACAAGCGTCAATTGTGTGCCGTTTTATACTCCTTAAAAAATGAAAATATTTATTGAACTATGCTGTGGATTATAATCCTCATTTTAATTACGATACAATCGTGTGAAATTCGTCAAGAAATGATTTTAACGCAGTTAATTCATAGAGCTTGTGATTGGTAATTGGCCAGAAGCGAATCGCATGAAATAGTAAAGGGAAAGGGAAGGGGAATGGATTGCAGTGATGTTGAGAAATGAATGAAAGAAGAAATTTGTAAAATGGAACATTAGTGTAGGAGCCAGGTAGGTTCCCGTCGGCTTTTCAATTCGGATGGCTGCAACTAGGTTTTTGTAATGTATTTTTGCCCGCTGAATACGAATTTCGAGGGTGGATTATCGAAAAGATGGCAGATAATTTGTTATTAACAATTTAATTGTTTAAATGGCTATAAAACGTAACCAATAAAAGTTTAAAACTTAAAACTAAATTAGAGCGATTATATTTCTCACAACGAGTACGAGACATTTTGAATTTTAAAAAAATGTTAATTATAACCCGAGATATTGCAAATTCGGTGCACAAATGTGCTATTTAATGCTCTGCGCGCACTATTTCCATTGTATCTCTACTTCTATTTGGAGTTTCAACCTTTAAGATATCTTAATTTAAAGAAGAAGCTTTACACTATCGGAACAGGTAAGTAAAAATATTTTAATATTGTTATAAATAATACTCTATCGTCTATAAAGCTTAAAGATTCGATGAAATTAGCGAAGTTAATTTGTTTATAAGCCCATCAAATTGTTTACACTGATGTAATATAGAAAAAATTTATTGGATTATCTTTATCAAGAGCTTAGTTAATAATGTATGCTTTGTTTCGTTAAATTAGCTTGATTGTGGTCCGAGAAAAAGCAATTTAATGGACAAATAGGTATTCTTGACTATAGACATCGCGCCATATAGCCAAATGTTATCCGTAAACCTTTATGTTACCGTATATAATAAAATTTAATCAACGTATTTCTATCAGCTGAATCCGAACTAATATGGTAGATCAATGTAAAAATAATTTGTAATTTGTTATAAATAAATTTCAACAATATATTATAACAATATTTTAAATTTTGAAAAAATTTTTTGAAATATTTTTTTTATCATTAAATATGTTAATGAATATAATATAAATATAATTATTACATAATTTTAGCTTATTCGAACTATTAAATATATAAAAGATTTTCAAATATAAGTAAGGGCATATCATATGTCTGAGAGAATTCATATAATCAAGATACTGTGACAATCATTTCATTTATCGATGATTTTATTTTTATTTCTTAATCTTAATAAATAATTGACACCATACAAAAGTTATAAATTATTTAATATAAATATAATGTAGTCATTAAATGTAAAATCATTTTATTTACAGTGTTCTTTTTGATTATATATTATTTTTACAATGATCTACTATACTAATTCGGATTCAGCTGATAAAAATACGTTAATTAAATTTTATTATATACGGTAACATAAAGGTTTACGGATAACATTTGGCTATATGGCGCGATGTCTATAGTCAAGAATACCTATTTGTCCATTTAATTGCGTTTTCTCGGACCACAATCAAGCTAATTTAACGAAACAAAGTATACATTATTAACTAAGCTCTTGATAAAGATAATCCGATAAATTTTTTCTATATTACATCAGTGTAAACAATTTGATGGCCTAATAAACAAATGAACTTCGCTAATTTCATCGAATTTTTAAGCTTTATAGTCGATAGAGTATTATTTATAACAATTTTAAAATATTTTTACTTACCTGTTCCGATAGTGTAAAGCTTCTTCTTTAAATTAAGATATCTTAAAGGTTGAAACCGAGGTTGAAACTCCAAATAGAAGTAGAGATACAATGGAAATAGTGCGCGCAGAGCATTAAATAGCACATTTGTGCACCAAATTTGCAATATTTCGGGTTATAATTAACATTCTTTTAAAATTCAAAATGTCTCGTACTCGTTGTGAGAAATATAATCGCTTTAATTTAGTTTTAAGTTTTAAACTTTTATTGGTTACGTTTTATAGCCATTTAAACAATTAAATTGTTAATAACAAATTATCTGCCATCTTTTCGATAATCCACCCTCGAAATTCATATTCAGCGGGCAAAAATACATTAGAAAAACCTGGTTGCAGCCATCCGAATTGAAAAGCCGACGGGAACCTACCTGGCTCCTACACTACATCGGAATCGGTTGCGGTCTAGCTGAGAGAGCTGTTTTTGTATAATAGCTGTATATAAGTATGCGTAAATAAGGAAGCAAATTGGAATAGTTACAATTCGGAGAACCGCAATACTGGGACCAATTCCCATGATGAGGTAAAAGATAGTCTCTAACCACTTGTAGCGCTCGTGAAAGACCTGCTGATAAAGAATACCAACAGCTGCCATGATCCAGATGAGAATGCGCATGGTAGGCAGGAGCAGGCCACCTTGCACAGGCTCGTGGTTCAGCCAGGGGAAGTAGGTTGCCGCTATAAAGACGTAAATCATCGCTCGGTCACATCTGTGCAGTATGTCTTTGAGACTCATGAGTTTGCTGAAAAAGTAGAAAAGAAAGAAAACCCAAGAATTGAGAATAAATAAAGCAGGCTATAAACAAAGCGGCAAGTTCAATTGAACGTACCCATTATGAAAGCAATAATGAATGCTGTGGAAGATGGTGGAGACGGTGAAGAGTAGAAGTAGCGAAGTGCCGTAGATGATGGCCGAGAGGAGTTTCGGCTTAGTAGAAGCTCGTTCGATGAGCTCGAGGGCACCTAGCATAGCCGGTACGATCCATATCCCATGAGTACATACGTTCGCCACGTGCTCCACAAACGTCGGTACATACGCCTCGTGCGCGCATGCCTTTTCGTTCTTCCACTTCACTCTGTATTTTAGCAGATAAACCGTACTTATATATTTTTTATTACCTATTCTCTCGCCGCATATCTCTATAATATTGCACATTATTTTACTGCTGCAATGTGTATACTGTGTATTGTACTTATATTTGTGGAGCAACAAACTAACGCAGTGCATATAGAGTTAATCGGTGCATCTGAGTGACAATTCGATTCATCTTCAAAGTCCTCAACACACCCATTTCCATACGTACAATCGCGCCTATTCATATCTGTCTTTCTAGCCATTTTCATTCAAATTTAATTGTCGTTATTTTACTATTTAAAAAATTTGCAATATTTTTTATGTAAGCACGCTAAAAATAATATTTTTATTAAATCAGTAAATTTAAATAATTAGCATTATGAAGATCAATCAAAAGTTTAATAAGCTATCAACTTATTTTTCATGAAATTAACGCCAACTTTTATTTCTTTCTTTAATATAAATTGAAATTTTAAAGCACATTTCTTTTAATCCAAACATGGAGAATGCTTATCGAACTACTATCATTAATAAGGAAATTAGCACCACTTTATAAGCAACTGCATTGCCACTTGGATAGTAACTTTTCAACAGTTTTATTATTTCACCTTATGTTATATGTATACATATTACATAATTACATCTGCATATAATAGGTATTTTTTGACGCCCTATTAGCTATTAACAGCTGTAATTGTTGCTGAATCGGCGAACTAAATCTGTCAGATATGCAGTTAAGTGTGCGTCTAACTACTTTTCATTATCACATCTACTATAATTCTCTGATCACATTTGGATATTACATCGTCGCTTAAAGATTATGCTTATATAAGAAGAAACTTGTTGAATTTTAATTTTTATTTTCAATTTTTAAGAGAAGCTGGAATTTTTCAAATACATTGAATATTTCACCTCGAGCAGTCTTTAACGAAAATTCGTTTATTCTCCTATAATTTCAGTTGCTCACAATTATTGTGATTATAGAACGAAACTTAAGAGATCGTGAGTTTTGAAAAAAAAATAAAAAAATAAAAAATACGTTTTTTTACAGCAGTACATTTACAAATAATCTCATCTACATCTTGTTGATTCGGCTAATGACCAGCGCAGCTCAGATTTAGAACGAAAAAAGCACTGTTCACATTTTCCTCCTTTGCACCCCTGACGGCGAAACTGTTACTGCATAGATTTTCCTTTATTACTCAATGTGCGATGCAAAAATTTTTAAAGTTTTCAGCAATTGTATCTTAAGTAATACTCATTTTTATATCTGATATAATCGTTGTGTCTGAAAGTGCTTAATTTGCTAATCTTTGCGAGGGTAGTCTCTACTATATGAGCTATTCCTCGCCGTGAATGCGAACTCTGAGCAGTGCTTTGTTCGAAAAGACCAACAACCTGTTATTTTTTTCGTCTTAGCAAGTACAACATGTCAATAAGAATGCAAATGAAAAATTAATGAAAAGTTTATAACCTTTTACTGGTACCCATACGAGTACCTCACAGAATCACGGACGCAAGCACACACACACACACGCTTATATATATACATTTATATTTATATATTTACTTAACAGTTTAAATATTAACCATTCTTTAATTTGGTTTAGATTTTGTTGTAAAAAATGTAAGCATATAATTTGCGTTGGATTTTTATATTATTATTTCATTTTTTTTTTTTTTGCTATACGTCCTTATGAAACTAACTAGGTACTCGGTTTTATAACTTTTCGACAAGTAAAAGAGGATGACTTATTAACTGAGCTTGTGTTTCTTAACCTTATATTCAGTACTAATATGTTTACAAGTTTTGGTACGAGAAATAAGGATAAATTGTAAATTTTGAGCAATTTTAACGGTTTATAAGTGGAAATATTACAAAGTAATTCTTAAAACGTAAGCTTTCTTCAATCAGTCTCTTGCGCGACACTAGGAGTTAATTTAGATCAAGTAAAAAATTTATAAATATATACTTAAACTCAGGTAACAAAGCTGAATAAAGTTACGAACTCCGATTTACAAATAAAAATCTTAAACAGTGTCTGAAAAATAAGAAATTATTGTTATTTTTAAATCGGAGTTCGTAACTTTAATTGGCTTAGTTCTATACAAGTATTTATACATTTTTTACTATTGGTCTATAGTGAAACCTAAGTGCGCAAGACTTTTTAAAGAAAGCTTCATTTTTATAATTGCATATTTCGACTAACAAATCATTAAAATTGCTCAATAGAATATTATGCAATGGGTATGGAAAGGATTTATTTACAAAACGAGAGATTACGGCATGAGCCGAGGGCGACAGTGATGTAACAAGTTTTGTGAATAATCCCTTTACGTACCAGTACCATCATATGACATTTTATGCCACAAGAGTCTAAAAACAAGTAACGAAGTTGCGTTTAGGCATAAAATTTTCAAATCGTCTTTAGTTCTCGTACCAAGTAAGAGTAAAAAATTTGAAAAAATATTAGTACTAAATAAAAAAATTAAGAAATAAGGTATAGCTCCATTTGAGTTCTCGTACTTTAATGACGCAGTACTATATAGAAGCAGTTACATATATCGAACATTCTACATATAGTTAAACATAACAGAACATAAACAGCTTGGTATAATTAGGTTTTGCTTAGCTATTTTAGAAATATGCTGATTTTATTCCGATACATAGTTGAAATCAGTAATTAGAAATCGATATTCGATAAGCTAAGAAAAATTTTTAAAAGGTTGCAAAATAATTGGGGGTTAATGTTCAATCAAAAATAAAAATCAATGTCAATTGGAGGATGCGTAATGCGAGAATAAAAATAAATAATATTATAATCTTAACTTAAAACTATGTAAAATGATAAATGATTGCATAACCGAGGACAACTATATATGTTGCAATTAATTATTATAATTTTATATGCATTGATTAATTTGCTCTATCTTTGACGTGATTAAAAAAGACAAAATTATGTGCTTGTGCTATATATTGCAAAATAATCTTGTGCATAATGCAAAATATGATTCTTTTCCTCTTGCTCGTTTGCACATTTTTATCAATTAATATTATAAATATATGCGTGACGTCACTTAATAATTCCTCTTACCATCGGATATTGTTGAAAGCTGCCATACAAGATAAAATCCTTATGTCTTATAAGATAACCTTTTGAAATACATTATATTTATGAAAGAATATACGCAGTAATTATAATGATGATATTCTTATTATGATGTATATTCTTTGAATTTCCTAGACAACTAATTTAACGCATTGTATATCATTTGAACAGCTGATATCTTAATATGTAAGTGCTTTTGATGTTCACGTACCAGTGTCGCGTTTTAAAGATTTTAATGAAATCTTCTAATGGTATAATACTGTATTACGATTGAAAATTAAATAATTTAAACTTTGTAATTTTAATTACTTGTAGATAAAGTGCAAGTGCATGCGCTATAGTAAGAAAGATAATCTTTGTAGATCATTTTGAGCAAATAGTTTACTAAAATATCGAATATTTCAAGTGTATGTCTAATATCGGGTTTTTTTTTTGTACACATGTGATTTCTGTAAGGTATTAGATTTATTGCTTACTCTTTGAGTCGATGCATTTGTAGGAGAGTTTTAATAGCTACGCTGAACTGGAACCGACATAAACCATCCATTTTGGAAAAGTATACAAACTATGCCGAAACAGACGTAGCTAGCAGGATATTTACAAGAAGTCATTGAGTTGTCGTATACTTATGCACTGGATGGAAATAACTCGGTCCTTTCAAAATTCCTGTTCTGCTCTTGTTTTTTTTTTATACTATAATTTTCAAGTTTATTATCAATATGATGATGGTGATTATTGTTGTTATTATTATTATTATTATTATTGTTATTGTAAAGCTTTAATTACCTTAAACCGAAGCAAAAGTTACCGTTGAGCCGCCTTACCCGCAAGAGAAAATGATATAGCGATATCTATGAAAGGATCGAAGCACTCTCTTCAAATCTATCTCGGCCGGCTACCCTTGCTCGACTGACAGTCTGCATAACAGACCGATCGCATCGTCTATACTTGTCCTTGTGGCACTGCAACGCGGCTCATTACAGTTACAGCACATTTAGTACCTAGATATACAGTACCTACAATATATACACACATATATCAGCATGCAAGAAGAAAAATTTCAAGTTTTGTTTAATACGCACAATTTTTATGCACATGCATTACACGCACGCACACATACAATGAAATTGTTCAATACGAATGCATCATGATAGCATTAATAAACCGGATTGCGAGATAAGAATCATTTTTCGGCTGTGATTAGAGAGTGCGCGAGTGATAGTGACCGCGGCACGAAGATCCGAGAAAACTGCAGCAGCAGCCTTATATGCGATAAACCAAAGGCATACACGCGCTATTCGCGACATTTACATAACAGAGGATAGTGTTTAGTTACGACTCGTAGTGTCCGCGTTCAATATTATTCAATATAGACATGTACATTTCTATGTGTATGTGTATATATATATATGTATATATAAATAAGTATAATATACACTTATACAAAGATGCGCGTAATCTCTGCTTCATACGATATATGCTCTACTTATGCGACTGAATCTACGGTGCGTGATTGAGGCGATTGGTTCTTCTCCTCTGCTTAGAAAAGCAGTACTGATGCGGAGAGAGTCAATTCACACTCAATGATATAATTTATTCGCGTGAGACGTAGTTCCATTTTGCATGTTTTCATATTATAAGTAGTATTAGTCAGTTTTTTCAAATTAGTCTATCTAGTTAGCACATTTAGTGAACAAACAGCTAATACGTGGATTACCGCTCTAATCAATTTGTCTTCATATTGCGCCGAGAGTACCGCTTTCACTCCCGCGGGCTTCAGAAACGAAGTTGTTAATTTCGGCGATAATGTGAAGAAAATTGTATACTCACGCACCACGGGAGTAAATTCGGACAGCCCAGATCTTGACACAGGATCCACACAAGATATGGCCTGTCCAAGTTTTTTCCTCCTTAGGTGTCTAATTTACTAGTTCAAACTTGATTATAATTAACTGATTATAGACAAATAACTTGAATAGAAAATAAATTCTTTTAAGAAAATGAATTAGGCAAGTTCTATTTTACACTACTACGAGTGAAAACTGAAAATTTTGAATTGTAAACGACTTTACTTGAATGATGACCCATGAATATAAATATTAAATATACATATACGCTCGCATATACATGTAGTACGTATATATATTTATAACTCAAGCGATTGGTAGCAATTATCCAATCGGTTGGCTGGTATTCAACCAAGAGTGAAAGGCCCTGTTGAGACTGTAAGTGTGCATGATTATTTTATTGTCATATATACACTATAAACATGTGTGTACGTTAGAATTTGTAAGATGTAAAATCCACAATTGATTGCAGTCGGCTAAAAAATACGACGTAACGAAACGCTTCGCGACGCATTCCAAGGCGGCAAGCCATATTTGAATTCGTAGCTCTTTAGAGAAGCTAAGATATTTGTGCGTCTTTTTCTTTAAGGTTTCCTAAATTATTTTTTAAAAAATTTATCAATACATGATCCCCTGGAGGAGTTACAAGTTAATGAAAATACGTGAAAATTGCAAAGAACACTATTTTGACCATATAATTTTTGGAAACTCAAAAAAAATTATAGCGATGATTCACGTAAATGTTAATATTCTATTTGATATTGGTTTCATAAATTTCATTTTATAAAAATGGCACTATGTTTCGTGTTAAGGGGAATCGAAGCCAATAGTATAAATTAAATGAAGTATTACATGACCTCAAAAATTGTATTAGATCATAAATAATAAGTGCTTACTCTTGTTTACCACATAAAAACGCAGCGTTCCGATGTAACTATTATAATTATTTATGTTTTGTGTTATCTTTATAAACAATGAGAAATACATCGCGAGGTGCAGGTATACTACTTTTAATAATATTAAATTTTTCACTAACTGAATCAACAAAAACTCTGTGTTCCGAGGTAGCCTATATATATTAACAAATAGTTACCAATTTGATTTTTGACAGTATGAAATGAACAGTAATCAAACAATGAGAAATACAGCCCGAGGTGAGGTCGCAAACGGTCATTTTGGCTACAACATCCCCTTAAAGATCGTGAAAGGAATAATATAATAGATTTTCTGTAGAAAAGTGTCTTATAAAAAAGAGGAAACCTGACACCTGGTTGCATCGTATACACTGTGTTGACGAGAATATAACCTAAAATTATCAATATCGCTGTTACTTATGATCAATTCACAAATTTATATTCGTAGGTATAAGGGTATTTCGTTGCCGAAAATGATGTCGATTCTTTTTTATTTTTTAAGCAAAAAATAAGATTCAAAAAGTTCTTTTCACGATTTTATTGTATTCTTTAAAGTGACTATTTTTCTACCTATACCGATCGATTTTGAGCGTGTCTTCCTATTACTTTACTATTATTATACAGCTCGACTCGAAGACGACGAATAAACGAAAAGAAAGCTGCACAACACCGTAAGTACAACATACACACATATGCATATAATAAGTATTCACCTCTCGATACGAATTAGCGGCTCCTCGTCATTATCTTTATAGATTATCCTTTGCTGTTAGTAAGTATAAGTAGGAGTGTTTCTGGCTTGCATTAAGTGAAAGATTTGTATTACGAGCAAATAAAATAATGTAATTTATGAGGTGATCCTGGATACTATATTGTTCCGTTTTCTCATCTTGATGCTCAGCTACTGCTCATTTGCACGACGAAATCAGCTGTGATATTACAACGCACGACTGTTTCCATCCACTGTTCTGTGCTGCACAACAAACATCAGGGACAGCTCGCCGCGGGTGCTGATTGCTGATGATGGAGCCTGATGAGTCTGAGCCCGATGCTGGAGTGCTGCTGCTGATGCTAAGCGCCATCGCTTCGATGCGTATATAGGTAGTGGCAGATATGACTGTATGATGTCTGATGTATTATTGTTGTACAATTTGTGACTCGCTTAGAAGGGGTTGTTTGTGTATGAATATTATTCGGACGTTGTATATAGCACATGTATAGGTAAACATTTACTGAAGGAGCTCCGGTGACTCCTGCGTGAGCGCGGTGTGCCAATTGTACTTACGTACACCGCAACAATTATCAGCATAACCACACTAACTCATTTAGGTATCGATTTTAACATGACTATAAGTTGCTCTTGTTTGTAAAACTGCAGTAATGAAGACAGCGACGTACGTTGCAGAAGCACGTTCACCACTAACCTAAAATGTCTGCAGCATCTCTACCGTCCGGGCGGCTATATTGCTATATATATGTACTTACATACTTACCGAGTCTGCGTAGTGCGCGCGTACGAATACGCTATACGCAACAATACAATATACATCTATATTCTGCTATATTCTTATATGAATATACGTAGGTAAGGGCGTAAGGGAGGGTTTACATATTATTACATAAAATAAATATTCAATTTTCCAAAAGTGAATATCTCAGATCCTCCTTATCACGACGACAGACGAAAATCTCTATTTGCGTTCCTTTGATGATTTTTAATAATAAAAAAATATTATCATCGGTTTTTTAATGCGTGCTTATTACCGATTACATCCCAGTAATTTAACAAGTAAATGTTCAGTGCGTAATTATAAATTTAAAAGAATGTAACATATTATAAAAAAAACACAATTACACAAAGTTAAATAGAAAGATAACATAGTATACACGCGAGCGGCTATGCAAGAACAACTGTGCTGTAAGTATATAGGCTTATGTTATGTATACTAGAGAAATAGGAAATGAAGCGCTTCGCCTACCTCATACAAAGATGGGACTAGGACTGTAGAGTACACGGGTATCGATATTTATATGAGATGAGGATGAGGATGAGGGTGCTTATAGCCGCGGAGATCGTAAGCCGAGCATCATCAGCTGCACTTTATAGGAAAGAAAAGAGACTTTCTTCAGCTATATAGATACAAACACTTTTAGATATAGCTATATGAGAACTCTTAGAATTCGGAGCGATAGACAGCGTTATAGGCGATCATTATAACAATTTAGAAAGAAAATGTAAAATCAAAACAATTATATGCTTTCCTTTTTGTTCAGAATCAGGATCGGAATTTAATTTTATTTATTCATTTATTTATTTATTTTAATAATATTTCTAATCCGTATCTATGTACACCACCGCATTTTAAATCATCTACTGTTAACATGCATTTAATTCGAATATTATCGTGTACTGGAGCTATATCACCCAAAGGTCTGAAAAATTTACTAAAGAAAATAAAATACTTATCTTTTTAGAAAAAAACTTTTATTTTGAAAACTTGTGTACAATGAATCTTGTTATCATGTGCAATGCTATTATGAATTTACGCACTACTGATTTCGATGTTCAATAATGGATGTGAATTATCGTTCTGTGCTGTAAATAACGTCAAAGTGCATATTAGCATCATAATGTGGTGCCAGAGTTTATAGGGGAGTTCTTTAAAAAGAACCTCTATATCTTCAATCTCATACTGATATAGTACTAGAATGATCTTTAGATTCTATAAAAATGCATATTTCATTACAGAATATCTTGCCAAATTTAATTATTTTATTGCTACTGTTTTTTGCAAAACTTATTACCATTCTATAAAAACATGCTATTTTATATAGTTTTACATAATCCCAATGCTACGTATTCCATGTTAGGTATATTTTTTGAAAGAATCGTATGTATTATATACATAATATTTTTGCAAATTATGGAAACCTATGTATACATTCTTCGCACGTATAAATACATAATTTACCGTGCATTTATCGTGAATACGTAAGTATTTGGATCGAGACTTTTCGATAATAATTCTTATTTTATATAATAAAATAAAAAAAAAAGAATATTTATCTTTGGATAAATAAGAAGAAAATATTAAGATGAGGTTTATAGCAATTCATTTTTCAATTTATTCTGTACAGCGGCAAATTATTACAAACTAGAAATTTCATTACCGTGCGCATAGGTTGATTTCAGTTAATTTATCTATAAACTATGAGACTGACAAGTGTATTCTCCATCAATGAAATTTTTTGATAACACTCCGCATTGGTTTCTTTTGATTAGCTATCTTCCTCTTATAATACGACGAGAGGGCAAGAATATGCTACGGTATTGTAAGCGCTGTAGAGAATTAATTTTAAAGTATATTTTACATTCGAATAATGCAAAACCATATTTTTTAACAGAAATTATAGATCTCTACATCGAAACTAGATTTGTACATACATTCCCTTTAGAGCAATAACAAAACATACTTGATGTACTACATGTGAGTGGTTTTCTGGAAAATCGAGTAATTATTTTGTTAAGCTTATTGTTTAAGATAAAGAGAAATCACTATTGTTTATAGTTTGGCAAATTTTCATTATTGTATAGTCGATTATAAAAGAACTTTTTAATAAAATAATGTAAAGATTTTCAGAACTTGGCTTTCGAAATGTGCTTTGAAGATTTGAAAAAACAAACTGTGATTAAAAAAAAATTTAAACTCTTTGAAAAAATGTATAATCTGTACAAAATGACGTTGATCTTTTGCAACTCAAACGTACTTGATGCAAAAAATTTGAAAAAATTTGCAGATGCTAAATAATATAGTTGGAAGAGCACATACATTATGATCCATTAATGTGTCAGACAACCACGCGCGCACGTACACATGCATATGCGTAAAATGAAATCGGGTATGAATAATATGATGTATTTATGTAATGTTGTCACTATCGTATGTATATCATATATAGTTACCGACGATGCACTGCAATGAATTCTCGTTAATGTTATATACGTATATGACATGTACCTGCACATTAACAGAGACTATAAGGATTGTCCGAGTTTATTGTAAGCAGCAGGCCCTTTTCTTAACGAATAGAGGATCATTTCACAAAATAATGATCAGATCATCCGATTTCCGGACCTGCTTCTGCATTGAAGTTGTTGTAGTTATTGAGCTGTGACACTTTTTCAGCAGAGGCGAATGCTCATCGCTCGTCTCATGGAGGTTGCGGTAACGATTGCAATAACATTGATTATAGCATCGTTGCTCCATAAAGTCAACGCAAGTCTGGTTTCGTTCGCCATTCAAGTGCATCGAATCTGACAGCGTGCTGCTAATCCCTAAGAATGAAATATCGCAGAACCACCAATATTTAAAATTTTTGACCGATTCTTGCGTTTTTATGAGATGGTAGTAGCTTCACTATTGCATGCTCGACTCCATGGTAATTATGACAGAGTGCAATTTCATCCGCTTGATGCAATTGTCCATACTTGACACAATGCTGGAAGCTTGAGATGTATTTAACCATTATACTTATACACAGTTTGTTTTTCTGTGTAAACGCAGCTAATTGAAAAACCAAAAAATGCATTGTCTGTTCCCAAGTATATTCATCAGGTAGTCCCTTTTCAATGCCATGCACGCGTGTTATATAAATGTTACTTAATTCGTAATATGGTAGTGTTAAAATTGATGAAGAATATCCACTTTATTTGATATATTTATGGTTTTTTCGAGATGATGCGATAAAGTGTATTATATATAATAATCAAGCTTGTATTCCCATATCTTTGTTTGAAAAGTAAACTCCCTACTTATATATATATATATATATAAGAATCGTAAATAATACTACATTACTTTAATTATAGTATACTACAAGTTTAAATATAGCGTCATATTAAATTATCTCTGTACGAATGTGTATATGCGTACGTGGACACCGCGTTGTCTTACAAACTATATCACTGTAATTTCAATTGATCAATTATATGTTTATTAATACATTTTTCGTTTTTCTTTATTCCTGTATTTCTGTATTCAAGAAAAAAATATTTAATTTTTTTAATTAGTCTTGATTTTATAATTAATTTTTTATAAACCCAAATATAGTTTCAAGCATATGCATGTTTAAATTTTCTTTCAAAACATCTTGGAAAGCTTATAACATGTTAGTATAAGTATATACAAACGATTATTTATAGGATTTTTTAAGGATCAGTGGTTTATTTACTTTGCAATCAATAATATTTTTGCGAGAATAAAGTCAATTGTGAAATTTGTTGATTATTTCCGTTGTAGAAAAAGTTGAAGTTATATATAAATCGAATTTTGTACAAATGAAAGAACTTTGGATAAAATTAGGTTCATCGTAACGACGCTTTGCATATGGTCTATGTTTAGTTTCATTTAGATATAAAGTTAATCGATCGAATTTTATTAATTGCAATTTGGCGTAAAGCATTGCATTGGTTTGTTCAAAAAAGTTGGTGGATGGCATTACAAAAAACATTGAATTATGAGCTTAAATTGTAAAAATTAAAATATCTTCAAAAGTTATAAAGAGTTGGAAAACGCATAAAGCAAATCGGCAAATTTTTTTTAAATAAGACGGTTTAAAAATACAGAGTTTTGTAGATCAACATGTCATGTCTTCGTTGAAATGCATTTTATATTTTAAACTTTTTTTTAAATCGTGATAAAAAAAGTCAAATTTGTTCGCCATCGACACAAGATAATTTTTTAAAATACTTAATTCTTAACGAAAGTTATGAAACGTGTAAACATAAACTAACGCATATGCATATTATATTCATTAATATAGAGGATTTGTGAAATGCTTAATAGGTTCGCGACGATATGACTACAAAATGAGTCATGAATAAGTAATAGTATTGATTCTTTATCATGTTTAATAAATTAGAACAGAGTTTGAGCTTAAAGCAATGACATAAAAAAAATCAGCTGATATATTGTCCGTCGCGAACCTGTTAAGCACTAACAATTTCAAACAGTAACTGTTAACATTTGTACTTGATACATGACGCTTCATTGTTGTTTCCTGAAACCCCTATTAAAACAAGTATTCATACCCGTTAAGTGCACTCATCGACATTAATGTTAAGCTGCAGACTTTCATACATGAATAGATATTTTTTGCAAAATATAAAATATTTTACATCTTTCAAAGTATTGCTGAATTTATCATCAATTCTGATGAATAAAATTATTTTATTCATATCTCCCATGAAATAGCCATTTTTTTCCTGAAAAGCGAGACTAAAGTAGCTTTTTTCTCAAATTTTGTTTCTCGCTAAAAAAAAACAGTTTTTTTTTTAATTTTTTAAAATGTTTTTCGAGTATCATCGGGAGAAATATCTTACTACCTAGGGAGTAATATACCACTTTCCTCCCGTAAATTTTCATAGCTTTAATATATCTACGCGTAAGTACACACACACACACACACACACACGGCATATTTAAACCCATTTTAACATATTAAGAGTGAGTGCTGAGTTCCCGCTTTTCAAAATAAAAAAGTGGCTTTCTTTCGTTTGAGATATGAATAAAGTACTATATGCAACTCAGGAGTATAGTCGGTTGTTCCTTCAAGTGATTACTGCGGGGTTATAAGACGTGGTTCTCGGGAACAATCAACGACTTAGTCCCTAGTTGTATAATGTACTATTCTTCCCTACATACTCGATCCACTATTATGCTAGTAATAATGGATATTATGTCTATACAAGTTTCTATTCAAGCAGTGCAAATATTAACATTTAGAGAAACCTGAGAATTAAAAGCCATAGCGCACACTCAAGTAGTTTCAAGACCTTTGTTTTTACACAGATTTGTCTCAAAGACATAAGAATGCGAAAGTTAGAGAATTTGATTAAATCATTTGAAATGACTCGCAATCAATTATTACTTGTAAGAGAAGGCTGTTAGTGAAATAAAGAAAAGCCACCGTCCGCTCACTCGTTTCTCTTGAAATTATAAAACTTATATCTAATTTGATTTATTTGAAAAAGTTTGAAGGCTTTAAAAAGATGATGTCCACACTAACCATTCTGTTGGTGCTTAGGATTGGTCAAGGATTCTTTGGCCGTACCCAGTTTGTCGTCAGATTGCTCGCTCATTGGCTCGGTGTCTACTCGATATATGAGGAGCATCGCCAGGGCACCGACAATCGGCGGTATACCCGCCAATATAAACGGCAAATAATATGATCCTATAATTCAATATCACACATTTTTGTAAATATCCATACTTAAATTATTGATTATTGATTTGAAGGGCGAGCAGTGCACCGCATGCGTACCTGTGTGGTCATAGATGAGACCAGCAATGGGCGGACCTGCAGTCAAGGGCATAGAGCACATTCCTAGTAAAAATCCAATCGCCTGCGCAGCATCTTTGTGGCCGCAAATGTCAAAGGCGATGGGACCCAAGAGCGATATAAAGCAGCCATCGAAGAGGCCCATGCAAAGAGAAATACCCAGAAGTACAGGGAAATGCTTGGTTGACGAAAGCAGCATTGTCAAAAGACCAATACTGACGAAAGAGATCTGAACAGATGCACGTTGTATAAATGAATGTTGGTGAAATATAGTTGTGTAAATAATTCTCACCTGTTGCAGAAGTATTCTATTGACTTTAGGCAGATCTGCAATATATCCGACAACGAGCCGCCCAATACCAGAGGTTACACCAATGCACATGAGTGGCAATTTCCTATCGGAACCTTTAAAGGCCGTATCAACAAACTTTCCTATATGAACGTAGGGTACGAAATATCTGCAGCGGAAAAGTATGCATTATTGCGCGCAGTTATATATATTAACGTAAAATATTATCAGGCTCATTTGAATGTATGCAGCGACTTACCCAAACAGTGCAATCGGAATGGCACTCGCCCAAACAACGTACTTTTTTCTTTTCCACATCGACACATTGACAACCTCCTTAAGCACTGTATGGAATTTCTTGGGTTTTTTTACTTCCTCTATTTCATCGGGTTTCGGTTTAACTGCGAGTAAATGTAGCAGAGTGCAGAGCTTACGGTTAAAGTCGATCTTGCGAATTAATTATTATATAATGCGCAAGTTGCGAAAGTATAAATTACGTACTGTGTATTGGTTTGAATAGCGTGGCACTTAGCATAACAATCCCTGCAAGTACAGCAAGTGCTCGAAGTGTGCCTTCAAGGCCAAACTTTGCCAGCGTCAATTCCAGGACGTAGGGTAAGAGTATTGTGAAAATTGAACTGCCTGCTGTGACGATACCGTTAACCAGTCCAAGATGCCGTTTAAAATAGTGACCCAAAATAACGAGACTAGGCGTGTAAGCAAGACTCGCGCCAATTCCATACATTACACCGTAGGTCAAGCAGAGATACTCTACGTGGTTGACTAGTAGAGAAGAGAGACCCATACCAGTAGCAGCCAAGGCACCTCCCAGAAATGTCGTTAGCTGAATGCCTATCTTATCCGTAAGAATACCGGCTATCGGCGACAGAAAGAAAGTCGTTCCAATCGTCAAGGATCCGACCAATGCTGAAATAACAAAATTATAAGATAGGTATACAATTCTAGAAAGATGATATACGAATTTTTTATCTGCAGTAGCAATTTCGTATAGCTTTGTTATTACCACCGCAATCTCAAATTCCCCTGCAGCTCACGGACTGAAAATTTCAGAAACTAAGCCGCTATATATTGCATGCATATAGCAATTGCATGCATATAGGAATTTATTTATCCATTGTCTATATAACATAAGCCGCAGATCATGACTGCTTCATTGAGCTTAATTGTTATATTTTTGAGCAAATCGATCATCATCAAGTACCTTTTAATCAATGATTCAATCTGCGACGAAGTCGCATCACCAATAAAAATCTGTCTTGTCATCTACTCACAGGCATTTATAACGAATCTTTGCATTAAAGTATGAATGTATAGTTTTGGACAAATTGTATATATATATATGAAAATATATGAAAATTTTCAACATATTCGATATAATGGTCATAACACTCAATTATAGATTATCATTAGCGATCATAATATAAATCCGAAACTTACATCAACGCGCGCAACTTAAATATCAAGTAGAATAATTATATATAGAAATAATAAATTGATACACACAAACACACCAGCTTTTGAAGACACTTCCGACTCGCCCTTCTCTTTCAATCTCTTTTGCAGCTCCAAATAGATGGGAGAGTAGCTATTAATTACACTGAAGAGTATACCATTAACGAGAAAACTGCCTACCATAATTGACCAAGCCCTGAAACAAAAATATTTATGAAAACTCGAAAGATACAGAAGATGTGAAATTGCGCGCACAGACCTCAAACCACCATCCGGAGGTTCCCGTATTGTCGTGCTACGGTCGATAACAAGCCCATCCTTAGCTTCTATTGCCTTATTCGAACTCTCGATAGTAAGAATTGTTGTTGTGTTGCCATTTTTTTGATCTGCGGGTGTCCGGGACTTTGTGAAGGTAGGCTTTTGACCGCCATTAACGGCTTGTCTATCTTCGTCCAAATCGTTGAGAGAATCATTATCATTATCATTATCATGGACCGTGCCATTGTAAATATGCTGCTTTGAATCCTTTTGATTTCCATCGACATCTGCCATCGTTATTCTTGCTGACGAAGCTTATATAAGTAGAAAACTTGGCTAGACCTGTCGCTATTGCACAAAATAGAAATAAAATCATTTTAAAATTGTAGACTGAAATTAATTTACATGCTTGACTGGGCGGTAGCACATGTATCGTGACGACTATCACAAACAATGCATGGGCATATCTTTGAAAAAAATGTAAAAAAGTTTGTGAGAGAAAAAGCTTTTTTCTCAAATTGTTCACATCATTTTCGCATGAATATATAGTCTCGACATTGCAGCGGGCTTTTTGTAGTAACTTTTAGCTTCTTGCGGGAAGCATCGTTCGCTATAAAAAAATATTTTTGAAACCATGTGCACGATGAACGGTAGTGATCAAGTGATAATGAAAAAAATAGTTATTAACATATTTCATCATTAATTTGTCTTAGTCTGCGATTTTAACGTAAAAAAAAAAATCAGAAAAGTATATCCATTATATGCAAAGTGATGTACTTAATGCAACAAATAATATGCAATATAAGGAGTAAACAACCGTACTCCAATTTTTGAATCAAAATATAGGATAGAATAGCTGGAATTTCATCTCTTATCTGGATTATAAATGCTCTTACGATAAATTTGTAAAAATTAAAATATCTTCAAAAGTTATAAAGAGCTGTTGGAAAACGTATAAAGCAAATGGGCCAATTTTTTTAAAATAAGACGGTTTAAAAATACAGAGTTTTGTAGATTAACATGTCATGTTTTCGTTGAAAAAGTAGTATTGTGCACGACGGGAGTAAATTCGGATAACAAAAGTATGAGCTTTTTACTTTAGAGTGCCATAGAATTAAAAAAATCAATAATTCTACACTGTTAAATATGTATGCGAGCCTTTTTTAAAGGCGGGTTCCGAGATAGGTTTAGCTTGAAGCGAGATTTAAGCTTAGCTTCTCGTATACTTAGTAGCGCTATTAGCCTCAACTGCAGCGTCGATGTGACGCTACGGCGGCCTGAGCTTGACTCTGTTAAGAAACTTGTATATTCATTCATTGGCTACGAGATGAGAGGAGAAAGAGAAGATTCGGAGCTTTTAAATTCTATTCAGATCAATTAAAGAATTCGAAGCAGATGATGTCAAAAGAATCTGACATTGCATCATTCACGCATCAATGCAACGGATGTCTTTGTGATTCTATATTATATTTGATTCTTGTTTAAATATTTGGGACAAAAGTTGCAACTGCAGTACTTGTAGATAGAAAAATTTTCGAACCAACTTGGCTTTTAATACTCCATGCATACATACTCCGTTCTTAATACTATATAGGTTTATACTTGTATTAGTAAATAGCGGCGGTGTACATAGTCGTCTGATCAGTTTGACAACTTGCGGTCATTCCTTAATTTTTCTTTCTGAATCCTTTTCGTGTGCTGCATTTAACAATGTTATCGCAACGCGCGCGTGATGATAACATTGTACATTGTCATCAACGGGGCGAGATATAGAGTTATCTTGCATTTTTTTCCATCACTACCAGTCATTTAGTGCGTATTTAGATTGAGACGCTTCTGTTTTTTTTTGTTTTTTTGAGAGAAAACGCGTAATTATCTATAACATGTGGCGAAAGAAAGTTGCATCAGCTGGGCGCAGCTGCCCTTGATACTTAAGTGCTTTAGTGAATGCTCGTGGAAAAGTTTAAGTAAAAGAGTGTCACGTGTAGTACTTATTGGCGGCCCTCGGTGCAAATAAACACTCGTGTATATAATTCGTATATTCGTGAGAGATACTCCTCCCCCCTCTTTGGACTTGCTCGCGCGCATCAGGCTCCCTCTGAAACTCGACGTGTGTGATAGCTACAGTATACATGATCGAACGAACATGTTTTCTTGCGCGACCATATAAACATAACGATTGCCTGCAGCTGGCATAAGTACAAGAGTTATACGAACTGCAGTCTTGCGTTCATAAATACTTATAAGACCCGTGAAAGAAGAGTGCGGAGATAGAGATGCGGGAAAGGAGGATACAAGCATACCTCGACAAGAGCTTTTATGGCGCGCCAGACTTGGAGAGGATCTAGGCGAACTTGTTACTTATTGAGCTCGCTCGTGCAAAAGCAGATTCGGTTACCCGCGGCGGCGGCGGTGGCGGCGGCGGCGGCGGCGGCGGCACGTTGGGTACCAGATCCGTATTTCCGTATTTCCGTATGCATATATGCAGTAACGCACATTCGGCTTGGCTTAAAACACATGCACACTTATAAACGTTCGCGTAAACGCGTTGTACTTATATGCGTATGTACATAGAAGACAAGTGTCGAGTAGAGTCACCATCAGCCGCTCGTTGGCTACTGAAACTGAATAACTGAATCGCGTCGCGCGCGACCGCGACGATCAGACCAGCGCGCGAGTGCAGCCGCAGCGACGAGTACCGGACCGCGGGCGGACCGGCGTGCCGACTCTGCCGCCGCGTGTGCGTTGTCGCGCACACGTATGCTCATATATGATATGCTATATATACATTATACAGATACGCACACCGCACTATCTATAACATGCGACTAAATCATTTAAAACACGTAAAAATTTTTTTCTCTCCGCTTATTTCTGACCAATTACATATCTTATATATACCGTGCTCTGTTATCAAAGCCGCGAAAAAAGCAATACAAATAAAAACTTGTGTTTATTGGCCATTTTAAATTTTTTTACAGGCATTCTTTTTTCTCTTTTAAATACAAATTCTGCATTTTCTCATTTTCTCGACTGATCAGCACAGCTCATCGAAATGTTCATTTTGACAAAACGCTTAATTTTTCTAAATTAATTATATAACTGCAGTCAACGAGCAGTGCGTATGTACTTATTTACACGTATATAATTTCCACTAACCATATAGTTTTGTTCAGCAGCTGTCTTGCTGTCAACATAAGTACAACTCTACGCCGCATCAGTTATTTGATTTTATATTAACGGCGCGTCAAGATACAAAATCCATTTTTTTACTACTTGTTTCACTCATTTCTGAACTTAATCGCTAAACTATATATCCGAAATCGTTAAAAATTCCCATAACAGTAATTGTACATGCATACATTATTGAATCCTACTTATACCTATTACATAATTATTTCTATTTCGGTTTATTCACCGACGCCTCGTTTCATTTAACAGGGCTATCGTAACACACACACACACACACACACACATACACACATACAAGTATCATCATCACATGACAAAATTGCAGATTAACAAGTAAAAGTGTAGATTTATCATTTAATTTATATGTTTGATAAGCTGAGAAAATTTTTAATAAAGAAACCTTTATATCTAATCTAAGATAAATTATTGGGAGAATATGTGAAAGTATACGAATTCGGTTGAAACTTTTGCATTGCAGTAATTATACTTTTTTTAAATCTTCAATTATTTTTAGCACATTTAAGCATAACTATACATGATACTTTTGTACTGCAATCATTGTCGCACGTACAAAGATCTTGAGCTTTTTAATATATTCGACATAGTTTTATAGCTAGGCAAGTGCATTCAATGTACTTATAACTGAAAAAAGATTTCTTTTTCAAACAAGAAAATTGTAATTCTAATTCAAACAAAACTTCAAACAAAAAAATTGTAATTCTATTGTTTGTTAAAATTTGATTTGAAAAACCCGTCGTACGTGATTTTAAAAGCAGAAATAATTAAATGATTATCAGAATAATCTTTATCAGGGACCAGAAACAAAGTACAGATCACTTCAGAGTAAAAAAATGATGCTTTTCTTGCGAGTACTCGAAGATAAAAGAAATTATTAATAATTACTGCGAAAATTATCAACTGATAAAAGAATGTATAAATTATTGCTATGCAAAAATTTTATTAATTAAATATCATCAATGGGTGTATGTACAAAAGAAAGGCTATACTTACAGACGGTATTGGTGTGTAAGATGTCGAGAGAGTTAGAAAAACGGTTTTTATAATAACGTTAATATCGTGTAAATGAAGGTGACAAATACATAATATTTGGCGCGTACATGGAGCGTATACTATTTTTTGTGACAATAGCGCCGAAATTATGCATTCATCTCTGTAGACACCCATGAGAAAAGATGGTATTTTTGACACAAGCTTTTTTACAGAAGCTCAGATATAGTGCAAATAATAGTTTACACCCTACTATACTACATTATTTACCAGTCTTAGAGAGGTCTATCCACGAAATCATAAAATACACAAAGTTACATGTATAGAAACGTAGGTATATCACGAGTTGGGAAAATTCATACAAGTACCTTACCTTGAAACCTATAAGGTAAATTAAATTGGAAGCGATTGTTGTGTAAGTACACACATATACTGCACCTATATTACATATGTTGATGGAATGGACAGAGAGTTAAAACCGCCAAGTCTAGCAAAGAAGTTATCAAGTTATATATCGTAACCACGTAGCAAAACAGATCAGTTGCGGCCACGTGCCAATAGTGCAGAGAATAAAGCTTCTCGATTACTCGCTAAGCATTTTTATGATGAAAATCAGCAACAAAAAAAAAGCTGATTGATTGCAAGCCGATGAAAAGCTGACGAGAAGAAAGTTGAAACGTGTGGTACTGATATGCGTTTCATGTAACGATTTTTTGCAAGGTGGTGCGGATTTTTCCAAATTTCTCATAAACCTTGTTAAATTTCTTGTATTGTGCGTTATGCGCACAAAAACTAGTTTTCAAGCCATAGAAAATCAATGTTTAAGGTATTTTCTACGTCTTTTAAGTTTGTTTACAAATATACTTCATGCCCGATGTTTAAGCAGTCTAGGCCTTCAAACAAAGGTTCGAATATTGGTAGAGTAACAAAATTAAATTTTCAAGCCATAGAAAATCAATGTTTAAGGTATTTTCTACGTCTTTTAAGTTTGTTTACAAATATACTTCATGCCCGATGTTTAAGCAGTCTAGGCCTTCAAACAAAGGTTCGAATATTGGTAGAGTAACAAAATTAATATTAAAAAATTCAAGTAAATTTGCAAGTTTTAGAAAAGCGTTTTTAACAAAACCATATAAGTAAAAGGAGCGTTTAGGCGGATCGATATGATTTAGTTTGGTTTAAATTGTAGTCGTGACTTTTTCGAAAAGATATATATATATATAAATAAAAGATATCATCGTTTACTATTTTTATCGTAATGCAGTGTCAAAAAAAAAAAAAAAAAAAAAAATCATAAATGCATTGAATAGAAATGTGGCTGAAAGCAGAAAAGTACAAGTGCAGAATAAATTAAAAAAACTCAACAAACGTTATAAATATATTAAATGAAATTATCTAACATGAATTTTACCATTTAAATCGATATAATAGTCAAGAGTATAAACCCAATTATGGTAATTTATATCTGTAGGCAAAACTTTAATTTTTCTTAAGGCAAGAAAAATCTTGAATTTTTAAATAGTTGTATTTGTTTAGATATCATATTAGATGCTAGTCATTAATGTTATCACGAAGAAACATGGGATAAGACATTTGCATATTGAAATTCTGAGCTATTTTCATATTCACACATATCTAATGCAATAATACAGCTTTCACGGACCACACGTTTTTTGTCATCCAAATACTTTTTTAGAATTTCCAAGCAATCCAGAGTAGCGATGGAACCTAAGGCTTCGGCACATTCATGTCTAACCATTTCATTTTCATTTAAATCTTCAAGAGACTCCTTCAACTGAGGGACACTAACTTCATCTTGTAATTGGCCAAGCACAAATGCAATTTCATGCCGGAATAATGCACTGCCTGCCCTTAAACCTTGAAAATTATAAATAATTAATTGTTAATCCATTTTTATTTCTAATAATTATCACTCCCCAAAAAGACAAGCACATTGAAAAAAAAAATCTTTGTAAAGAGTGACGAGCCATTTTGCATACTATTGTTTATACCAACCCTTTCCAAGAGCAAGAACACTGTCTTTGGTTTTCAAATTTCTTAATGAAAACATTGCTCTGTATCTATCAAAAAGACATGCTTGTTCATCCAAAAGGATATCGGTCAATTCTTTCACATCTATTGACTGAGCAGGTGGAGCTGGATCAACAGATGCATAAGGGTTTTTTGATAAATCGTTGTCTTTTACTTTATCTTGAGATTGAATCCATTTTAATCTTTTCAAAGCAAGTTGGCAAGTTTCAGCAACTTCAGTAGCTGGGTCCTGACTGTACTCTTGCAGTACAGGTATTACACTTGTGTGCCCAATCGCACCCAATGCTTCTCCTAAAAATTATATTGTCAGATTAGTTTTTGCATTCAAAAAGTAAAGTTGTAGAAAATAATAATATACTAACCCGCTTCGTGCCTGACCATTGGTTCCTGATTTTTATCTTTTAAAATATTCACAAGTATTGGTAGAGCCTGGTTATCTTGCATTTGACCAAGACAATACGCAAGCTCATGTTTAAACAATGCCGATGGATCATTGAAACCCTTTTGTATCTGTTCAATTGCTAAAGATCCTCCAATATTTTTAAGAGTAAATAAAGCACGGAATCTTTCCTTCAATGGTCTATTGTTATCATTCAAAACTTTGCCTACAGATATGATGTCTTTTTCTTGTATGGGTAACATTGTATTTTTTGGTTTTTATTTGTCGAGCGAACTGTTTAAAATTAAAAACAAATGCATTTTTTAAAGCAATAATTATATTTTTACTGTAAATACTAAGGGCACATATGCATTTTTTTACTATGAAAAATAATGGAATAGTGAAGATTTTGAAAATGCAATAGAGTGAAAAAGAATCCTATGGTTAAAAAATACATGCCAAGTGCATGAAACTGTAAGAGCTAGTTGAAAAAGAGTACTTACAAGTTGTATAATAGTACAGTGCACGAAGAAAATTGAAATTACTGATGAAATAATTCAAGTCTTTTTTACAAGTACTATAAGTATACACACTTTTACCAAAAAGTATTACAAAATTTGGAACAACTGACTAGACTAACCTGATGATCATCAGCACACACGTGTTGTATTTCGTCAAATGTAACGCAACGGAAGCCGATTGACATTACAAGAAATTGCGCCTTTCTTTTCAAAATAATTTTTACTGAATGCTGTTGTATTACCCATACATGTAACAAAGGTTTTTGAATTGAAAAAAACCAAGAGCTGAAATTGAAAAAAACGTCAATAAAGCGAGCGTATATATAATATATTTACATGTAATATACGGACGGTCGCGTCTTCAGTTTGTTTTTTTTTTTATTTTTCCGTGAGGGTTAAGTATCTCAGTGTTCCACTATACCGGATGTACCCATATACCAACTGGAGCTGCAGGCTATTCAGCCATTCAATATTCCTCAATATATTTTTACTTATAATGTCTTTTACCAGTTTTTACATAAATTATTAATGTTACATATATTAGGGATACGATCCCTACCTACTGTACCGGCATTCACCACAGGCTGAAGAGAAAACCTACTGCGTCAGTACAACGGTGAACGGAGTCGTAGGACTCGTAGGGTTCATCACCAAGTGAATCAGGAATTCAGGACGGAAATTCGCTACGAAAAATTTCCCTCCTGAACTCACCGGGAATCGAACCCTCGACCCCTTGAGCAACGAAGCCTTGAGCCTCGTTGTATCAGTTCATGGCTATAATTTTAGGCTTTTAGCCAACTGAGCCACCAAACTAACTACTCAGTTGATAATGTTGATATATAAGTGTATGTTATATGTATGTATGTGTGTGTGTGTATATATATATATGTAAGAGATTATATACGGCTGTATATATGAACAAGGCTACCACAGAACATATAACCTTTCTTATTTTATTCAACCCTCAACAAATACTTGTACGCGAGTATACTATGAGTCCAATTTGTGCATATCTGTCATTCGTATAATATTCAAAATGAGAGCACAAGATAAAGACAATAAAACATTCCCAGATAAATTAAGACAATTTTTTCGTATTAACAAGGGTGAGTAGTAGAAATTTACCGCCCTTGAATGGTAAACTTGTATTGACTTTGCTAATTTCTTGTACACATTTTTCAGGGAACTTTAAAAGTAGAGAAGATATCACACTAACTCATGGAATCGAGAGAGAAATTAGTTCCGATAGTCCAGTCCATTGTCGCACAAAAGTCATCAAAGATCTAAGCGAAGCAGTTCTGAATAATCAATGGGAAGATGTAAGTAATGAAAAGTAAAGGAATACATATATACAGCTTGTTCATTTCACCTAAACAATTTTATCCTATTGTAAACTTTGTTATTTTACAGTGTGCAGCCGAGAGATTGTGGTTTCTTGTTCAAGACCTTCTAGCACCGGAGATTCCCCGAGAGCATAGGCACATAACTTTACATTTTTTAAAATGTCTGATTCAAGGACAATATTCAAGACTTTCATCTTTGATGAGAGTAAAATTTTTTAATGTTATTAAAGAGCACGATATTTCAGAAGATATTGGGCTAAGGTAATTTATAAAGTCATGCTTTTTTTCTTGGTGTAACAATCTTGATGATTATTCCATTTTTTAGGCTGGAACTACTCCAGAGTTTGACTGAAAATGGAAAAGATATTATTCATCTAGAGGAGAAGATGGGTCCATTTCTTCTTTCTTGGATGCCAACAGTAACAGGTGCATGTGGGAAACGTGGTGCAGAGTTTTTATCTTTACTCGTTAATGTTATTAAATTTAACTCGGCCTGCATCGACGAAGATGTCATTTCTGGCCTTGTTCAGTACATTTGCCACCTTTGCTATTACAGCAATAATCCAGAAGTTGTTGCAGCAAGTCTCGAAGCTCTGGATGCAATTGTTTGTTACAGTAAGCTACAGCCTGATTCTCTGCAAACTTTTATTATCGCTTTATGTCGCAGTGTAAATGTTGAAGCTTATTGTCAAATAAGTTGGAAGGTAATGCAAAATGGTTAAATTTTGTCAAGCAAATTGAACAAAGTATAAAAGAAATGTTGTTGATTAAATAATTCTTTTCAGATAATGCGTAACCTGTTGGGAACTCATATGGGTCATTCCGCACTTTACAAAATGTGCTCACTGTTGCAAGAACCAAATTTTCAAAAAGATGTACGCCTTTTAAGAGGTGCAGTATTTTATGTAAATATGGGTTTGTGGGGATCGCATAGAATACCAAAACTGAAATGTACACCGTCATCGGTGCTTCCATCGTTTCATCAAGCATTGCTCTGCAATCATCCCATTGTCATGTACGAAGTTACTTTGTCTATTCAAAGATTGGTGAATAAATACGGAGTCGAGCTAGAGCAACCTACTTGGAGTATTATTTTGGATATTATCGAACAAGTTATTCTTCATACCGGTAAACGAGAAATTAATCAGAAACGTTGAAAAATAATGTTTGAACCTTATCATTTTGAAATGAATTTTAGAAAACAGTAACCAGCCAGCTACTAAACAAGTTTCTGCAAGTTTGCACGAAACAATTAATAGCATCGAGTACTTGCTGGATAATAATTCTTACAATGGCAATATTCAGAAATTTTACGAACTTGTAGAACGCTGTTCCGACACGAGACCGGTAACAAACTATTAATTTTTATCGATGTTTTATCTTTACAAATATTAAAATATATCGTAATATTTTTATTTTGTGTAGGAGGCTTCGGTGTTAAAGCTCATTGATTATAGGGCATCCATGTTGGGACCAACTTGCTATCAGTGGCAATCAAAACTGAGTTGTTTAATCGATCGTTATTACAGATTCGAGACACGAACTAATATAAGAGTTAAAGTCCTGGACGTTTTAACTAATGTTATACAAATGAATAGGTGAAGAAAATTTCAATCCATGAAACGCCTATACATTGTAGTCGAATATAATATATTTTTTGTATTTCTCTGCAGATCTAGATACGAGGATGAGCTTATCGAGAGAATTATTGTACCTCATTTGCAGCACGTAGAACTTGATCCTGATGTTACAATACGAAATTTCGCTGCACACGTGTTGGTAGATTTATGTTTGGAATGCGACACAAAAAGATGTTTGGATTTGTTGGATATTTTAGACAGGGTAAATGCCAAGGAAATGTTTCTAATTCAATTAAATATATTTTTTATAAAATTAAAATGTACTTGAAACGTTTGTTAGATAATAAACAAACCGTTTCAACTGGATGCGCCTGTTCAAGTCGACACAGACATAAAAGATGTAAGAACATCCGTTGTAGGAGTTATAAAAATTCTTACTCAAAAAGTGTATCGTTTACCGTCTCTCCACGCGATTCGCGCTTACCAAGTACTTGTAAATCATTTGGAGTTGCATTATCAAGATTACAAGGGAATTTTCCAGGAGGTTTATGCTATTAGATATTTGGTTTGTTATCTATTTATTTTCTTCAGTATCACGGCGAAGGTAATTAAGCAAAGTAAACGAGCCTTGCCTTTGTTTTTAGATATTTGAATGCTTTCTCAAAGCGCGAGCCAATGGCTTGGGTCACGTAGGTTTTCCCGACCAAGCGACAGGTACAGTAACGCGATATAGTCCTTACCTGGTTCTGGAAAATACTTCATTCAATTCTAGTAGTAGCGGAACGAGTCCACCTCCTGCTAGTCCCGTACCTTTGCAAACCGCCAATTGCCAAATCACAAATATTTCATTGGCTAACGCATGTAAAGCTGTTACAACAGCGGTAAAGCAAGAAAAAAGTAAGCTGCAGCTGTTGCGATCAGCACTAAATGTTGTTATAATTATTCTTATTATTTTTTTTTTCCAGACATACAAGTTGTACAGCTGATATTGAAAGAATTGCCGCAATTGCTGCAAAACAGAGCGTTAATTTTGTCTCGGCATAGTAACGACGTGGGTTCTTTAGCGATGGCGCTCTGTAATATGGTAAGTTGAAAATACTGAAAACGAAAGGAAAAAAAAAACGACAACAGTAATCGATGCTGGGGTTTTAATATTGCTTTCTTCTTAGATCGACGACAAGAACTTTCGTACCGAATTCCGAACGGACATCTTTCCAGTTCTTGCAGCTTGTACATCTTATCACGCGCATTTTGATTTAAATACACAGCAACGACTTATAAAATGTTTCGAAGAAGGATTGAGAACAACTTGTGCAGCACAATGCGTTACAAGTCTCATGACGTGTGCTTTAGAAATGCGCGATATTATGAGTAAACTTGTGTCGAACGTTCTTCTAAGTTTGTCGAAGACCTCCGACACTGTCAATATGGCAATTCCCATTCTAGAATTTCTGTCGAGTGAGTTTCGTGTAATGATTAAGGTTTCCAAAAGATTCAAATTTAGCAAGTGTAAATTATCTTATTACTTTTTCTCCTCAGCACTCACTCGATTGCCCAAGGTTTATTCAAACTTTACAGTCGAACAGTACATGTCGATTTTTGCGATAATATTGCCGTATACAAAGCCGACTAGGTACAATCATTACACGGTGTCGTTGGCGCATCACGTTATAGCAGTGTGGTTTCTGAAATGTCGACTTCAGCTAAGACGAAATTGCGCAAAAGTAATTACAAAGGTAACGAATAATTTTCTTGCTGCTAAGTAGTCGTAAACTGCGATTAAACGTTCAAAATTTGTAAGCTCTAATACATTTTAGGGTCTGAAATGTAACGCTAAAATGCTTCTAGAAGAAGGAACCATATCGTCGAAGCAAGATATTGGTCTTAGTAACGAAGACTCTTCCAATAGAAAACGAAGCTCAAGTTTAACCGAACAAGTAGGCATTGTCAATTTTTATTATTATTCCGTTTTTAACGCGTAGCTTTTATTATAGGGAAGTAGAGCTCGACGATACGTGAGGGAAAGTAGAACGCTCGATCTGAAGCCACCAGTCGATCAAGCCCTTCAAAATTTTCACGTCGAACTCACGGAAACTTGCATAGACCTGATGGCGCGTTATTCCTATTCAATGTATTCTGCTCGTCCAAAGAGACTTTTGGCAGCTGATTTCTTGCTGAAAGATGGCAATTCGGTAACTTGGATTCTTGGAAATAAATTGATTACCGTGACGACCAGCGGTTGTAGTAACAAGACGATGCGTGGCCCCCTGTGCGATAATTGCTGGTCAGCTTGCAAAGGCACCCCCGATCAAGCCAAGTCTAGCCACTCGAGTTTGCTGCGAGCATCCAGTGCGGAGGGGGGCAACAAGGAGGACAAATTGTCTCGGCAGTCGTCTGGTGGACATGCAAGCTCTAGTGCCAACACGGCCGCTAATTCGCCTACGGAAGAGAGCAAGCGTTCGCTCGACGATCCAGAGACTTATAAAGTTAAGGAGTCGATCGTCGACAATCTCGACAGGGGAGAGCAACAGCATCAACAAAGCAGCGAGACGTACAAGCTGGAGCAAATGATAAACACGGATAAACAAGAAGAACACCAGCCGTGTGCTTGCTGGTGCCAGGGTTGGGCTGAGATTTACGTGAGACGACCTACGGGCGACATGTCATGGATAATGAGAATACAGAACTCGATGCACGAGGTTTCACCTTACGAATTACCGCTCGACAACATTACCGCTCTCTACATGCCTACCCCGGATATGCTATCTCAGAAAAGTCAGGACCTCGCTTCGGAATTTTCCGAAGACGAACAAACGGTGGGGAGTTGAGAAAACATTTACTTAAACATGGCTCGTTTTTATCACGACGTTAAATAATGGCGCATTAATTTTGAATCGATTTAGGATGTGGCGGAGAAAACGCTTGAAATTATTCAAGACGAAGCTAGCACTATTGTCAAGTCTGGCACGTCGTCGACTTGCACCGGGCCCATCGACATCCCAGGCTCACCGGCTCGACCGAGTCCATCAAGACCAAGCCCTCGCGACGACAGTCTTGAAAGTTTGGAGGAAGGCGAAGAAGGTACTTGAACAATCAAATAGAAAACATGTAGTATCGCAAATTAAACGATTTATTTTTTAGAGTCGAGAAAATCACGGAATCCAGTTCGAAGGTCGAATTCCAGTCCAGAAATGAGTTCAAACTGGAAAAATCCTTTCTTAAATAAAGATAAGTTAAACTTGCCTTGTGGCGAACGAGACGACATTAATCCCCCCGATTTCGACGTAATAAAATCGGATGCCGATGTGAAGAAACACCCGAAGAGCGCCTACACAAAAGATATGAGGTAAGTAGTAAGGCAATCCGAAAGCAAATAAAAAAAATCAAGTTTCGCTCGACGATATATAGTAGAGTAGAGAAAAAAAGGCAATTTGCTAAACTGCTGTATAGTAGCGCGAAATTTGAAAATTTGACTTTCCAACTGTCCTAACACACAGAGTTAGTTGCGAAGCTATCCCTGAAGAAATATCAGGAATGGGTACTACCCCACCTTCGGTAGACAATACTGGAGAACACCCATCGGGATTGCTGTCGCAAAGATCTTATCCAGGTACAGGTCAAGTTTCCAAAGCAACAGCGGCAAGTAGTACAGTACCTCCGTCGCCTACAGCTGGTCAAGTTGGTTTCCATCTTTTTCTGTTGCAAAGTTTTGATCGCAAGCATTCATACAATTGTATAATGTATACGTATATGCATATGTTTTTATGTAGCCACCCACGAATCTGCTGGCATCTCAAACGCAACTGGCTTTCAAGCCACCGCAATCTCCGACACAGATTTATTCTCGATTAACCAGTCTAGATTCGAGCAACAACAATCGTCAATCTTGGATCCTGGATTCGAAGCCACCCATAGGCCGGAACCATTTCATTGAAAAAGTAAGTTTTAGTCGAAAATGTATAACAATCGAGCAATCGAGCAGCATCAAGTTGAAACAACACAGTTTGTTACAAATATTTAGTTGAGAGAAGAAAAAGCAGATCCTTCTGCTTTACCTCCTCTTTCTTTTCGGGATCGTGGACATACGATATCCGTGATGAGTCCAGCAAAAATTAGGCGAACTAATTCTCCTCGAGCAAAAGATTTGCCGCCTTCTCAAATGAATCTTCCCAACAATAGGAGTGGAATCAACCCAAGGTACTCGATAAATATACATTTCTCGCCCATACTGCATGTAAGATAAAAATTTAATTGAATTTTTCAGTTACGTCTTTTTGCAACTGTATCATTCGGCACATTTTGGACAATCGAAAGAAAAACCTCTACTGGTTCCACAATCGAATACTCTTTTGCAAACGTCGATTACAAATCTGGACAGGATACAACCATACGAAACTCACAAGATAGGAATATTGTACGTTGGTCCAGGGCAAGCTAAAAATGAGACGGAAATTTTGGCGAATCAGCATGGTTCATTGCGTTATGCACAATATTTACAAAGCTTGGGCACGCTCGTAAGACTCAAGGATGCGGACGAAAGTATTTTTCTAGGGGGGCTCGATCGCAATGGGGAAAATGGAAATTTCGCCTACATTTGGCAGGACGATGTTACGCAGGTAGCTTTTCACGTGGCTACTCTGATGCCGACAAAATCGAGTGATCCCAAGTGCACTTGCAAAAAACAGCACATAGGAAACAATTACGTAACAATCGTGTACAACGAAAGCGGAGAAGAGTACGATATAAAGACTGTAAAGGGACAATTTAACTATGCATGTGTTATCATTCAACCTCTGGATCACGGAACCAATCAAGTAACAGTGCAAGCACGAGATGAACTTAGTAAGCACATTGGTCACAGCGAGCCAAAAATAATATCCGACCACAATTTAGCAATATTGTCTCGCCAATTGGCACTTCACGCAAACGTAAAGATTTTTGTAAATAATCCTATACAATACACGATAAAAATATTAATGGACATTTATGATTGTAGCTGGCTTCGATGGTCTGTTCGTCATTGAATCAAAAAGATCGCAATCCATACGCATCCAATTGGTTGGAGCGTTTACGTCACATAAAGCGCTTACGGAAACGAATTTTAGAGGAACAAGCACGAAAAAATCCTGATGACGACTCTATAAAAAAAGCGTTGGAGGAGGAAGATAAGCCAGTAATTGTGGACGATCTCGTTCAAGATTTCACAGACTTTACAACTTGACCAGTTAACCATATGAAAAAATTACAAAGACCGTATTAAAATAAATTAATTTATAATTTATAAAAAAAAATGACTATACTTGACAATGTTTCCCCGCCGCATCTCTAATTTAAAAACTTTTTCATCTTGCATCTATATTACCTATATATAGCTAGTATGCATCTCGACTCGACGCGCGCGACATACAGATACAGAGATGACGTCGTAAGTATCTAGATAATGAAATGCGTATATTCGCGTCGCGTGTATACAATCCGCCGCCGCCACTTTTGTAACATTTTTACAGTTTCGTTGGAATTATGTTATACTATTGTCTATTTTTGAGTTTATTAATACGTTTCGGTTATTGTGGTCCTGAAGAGCAGGAGGGAGTCAAGTATGCAGATAGATGCGAAGGTTATACACAAAGATCTCTCATTGCGGCGCTATCAAAGTGTAGTCTTATTAAAAGCCTATCTTGTCTTTTTATTTTAGTTTGTAAAGTGGTAGCTACAGAGTTGGAGGCAAAGCTCGACGAAACGGGTAAAACCAGTGATGTTTTGGAGATTGGCTATTCAATAGATGACGTGGCTCCAAAAAAAAGAAAAGAATACAAAAAATCGTAATTTATAATGATATATAAACTCATGCGTATTGTTAATGCATGCTATTATCATTGTTTCATACTAGATAAAATTTGCAGAGAATTGAGACTAATCGAATCGTTGGAGAACGTTTGCGCCAGAATTTTGGATTACAACATTCATAAAGAACGATCGGACAGCACTCGATTTGCCAAAGGCATGAGTCAAACTTTTAAAACTCTGCACGGACTTGTGTAAGCTTTTGTTTTCTATCCAATTGGACTATCTAAAAATACCGTGATTATCAAATGGACGATTCGTTTCCAGAGACAAGGGTGTTAAAGTAGATTTGGGAATCCCTTACGAATTATGGGATAAACCTTCGGTGGAAATAACAACGTTAAAAACTCAATGCGAAGACCTGATAGAGAATTATGAATCGGATATCGAAGACTGGTACTTTAAGTATCAAGGACAAGTTCCTCTGACCAAGTGAGAATTTGTTTTTTCAAGGTTGTCCTTGTTTTCAGTATTTTTAATCAAAGCATCGTCCTGTATTTCAGATATTTGTGTTTGGAGCGTGCTTTAAAAGGGCACGACTCTTGCCTAAAAGAAAAAGGTGAAACTGGAGCAGCACCAAAGAAAATGGACAAGTTTCAAATAAATAACGAACTGTAAAAGATGAACTATGTAAATATATTTTGTAAGATTTTTTTTAACAAATATTCATAAATTCCACAAGAGATTCCATACTGTTTACGATAAAACTTTGACATTATCTTTTTTGCCTTCACCCTTTGTCCAAACTTTTTTACCCCTGAGTGCTCGCAATCTTTGTATCTCTTCTTTAAAGTCTTGATGCTCGTCACGAAATAGACCGTACCATCTAAGATTTTTCATCAACATGTGTGTTTCCCGGAGCCTTGGATAATACTGCACAATATCTGGATTTGCGTCAACAGGCTTTTCACTGAAAAGTTTAACTACTTTCATCGACCTCTGATTCGTGGGTCTAACCACTTCATTAAATATTCTGTTCTTCAATCTATTCATGCGGATAGCATAATTACTCGCTACATTTGCCAGATTTGTGTACTTGCTCATGATTGAATGTTTGAGGTTAGTTGGCGCTTTCCTCCGAGTTGTAATCGCGTCCAAATGAAACGGTGCAACAATCTGTAAGTTATTAGTATGCGTGTACTCGTGGAAAAATAAATAATCATCATTGAAATTAACTTACGGTATAATAATAAGTACTTGTTACGCGTTGTAATTTACAGACATTTGCGGTTTCTTAATTGGTCTGCATCTGCGGAGGCAGCAGTATATATACAATTGCGTATAGTGTGTGCGCGTACAAGATACAATATAAATATATAATTCTACTCAGCTGATGCCTGATATGCAGTACATAGTATACAGTGCAGTGTGTGTCGATCAGCTCTCAGAGCTGCAGTCAATGATTGCGCGCTTACTCTAATGCAGAGCAATTGTTACATATTATAATACGCATAGAAATCGAATCGCACGACGTTGTGCTGCTGCAGGGCTGCGCGCGGAGGACGCCGTTGCTACGCAAATGCAGGATAATCGAGGAGACAAGCGCGAACTAGCCAGCTCCACTGCACGGAACAGCAGCTACCAGCAGTTTGGCGAAGCCGATGCCTTCGAGTCCTGGAATAACAAGCTGCACGAGCGCGAACAAGAATCTGAGGTCTCCGATGGTAGTCCCAGTAAGTAGAAATGTAACAATTGCCGTATGTGCGCTTGTGCACTAGAGATTAACCCTACGTTGATTGTCAACGAGTGACGACAAATTGATAATTGCACGCTTGGCTGATATGGCACCGCTTGCTTTCAATGTTTTTTAGAATATGGATCAATCTTGCGTTGCCCTTCCCATGCAGACAATCGCATAAACATGCCAACAAGGGGGACCATGGACACTCCCAACGAAATGAGCCATCGCGTTCTGCGTGGAATGGAGTCTCGTACAGCTACAGAAAATGCTTCGCTATCACGCAATCCTGGAGTAAATTTTGATCCAGATATGTATTGGGAGATGAATTATCACGAAGCAGCAATATTTCTCGAGGTGAGATTTATAACTGAAACGCTAATTTGTTAATTTGTTAATTTGATTACTTGTCTAGGAGGGCAGAAACAATGAAAAATTTGATTCTCATCCAAGGCATCCAGAAGATTTACCAGCATATCTATTAGTTCACAACAGTTGGTATTACGGTCTCGATATGTTTTTATCTTTAATCTTACTAGGTTTAGCCTTTGTAGAGAAGCCAGCAGTGCCCCTGTTTGAAGTGAGTCGTACGCACAATCATGAATTTACACCGCAAGTAATAGCTGCACTAGTCGTAACCAAGATGTGTCTTGTTTAATCTATTAGCTACCAGTATGGATTCATGGTTCCGTGGAACTGGCTGCACTCGTGACAATAGGTATCGAACTAGCATTAAAACTGCGATGGATCGGATGGGGAACCATGCTTAAACACAAGCGGACCATGGTGAAGGTAATGGTTCATTATAACTCGTCTGTATTTCTGATTATTGCTCTAGAGATTTGTTTTTATTTTCGCAGTGTACGACGCTATTTATCATGTTTATCGAGGCACTCGTTGTTCTCGTTCGTCAGTCATCGCACTTTAGAGTGACACGTGCTTTGCGTCCGATTTTCTTGGTGGATACAAAATATTGCGGTGGAGTCAGAAGATTCATAAGACAAATTTTACAAACCCTTCCACCAATTTTGGATATGCTGGGACTTTTATTATTTTTTATTTTAACTTATATGGTATTGGGATACTATCTCTTTTACGAGATGAATGGACATTTTAAAACTTTGCAGGATAGTTTTGTTAGTCTTTTCGTACTACTGACCACTGCAAAGTAAGAAGCTATTTTACAATTTCTCATAAAGTCGCGAGTCTAAAATATTTTTATTTCTAGCTTCCCCGATGTCATGATGCAGTCTTATTCCCGAAACAAGTGGTATGCGATATACTTTGTGTCCTATGTGAGCACCATGCTCTACGTCATGATGAACCTCATGCTGGCCGTTGTCAACGAAACCTTTACATCAGCTGAGCGCGATAAATTCAAAAAGCTCTTTCTTCACAAAAGAAAAGCTTGTCAACATGCTTTTAAACTTTTAGTTTCCAAGCAAAATCCTGATGAATTGCGCTTCAAACAGTTTGAAGGATTGATGCGGCATTATGCGCCTGAAAAATGTACTGTACTCGCGTGCTCTTTTATAAATTGAAAATGTTTTGCTTTGTTTTTAAATATTGCTTCTTATTTTACAGCGGTTAAGGACAATATATTAATGTTTCGCTATCTGAACATTAGTGGTAGCGGAGTTTTGACTTGCGACGAATTTTTGAATGTTTACGATGCTACGGTTTTAAGGTGGGAAGCGCAGTACTCGAACGTTCCTTGGTATCACATGGACATGGCATGGCGACCTTTACAAATGCTTTGTCAAGGGGCTCATGCTATTATTTCCTGGACATACTTTGAGACCTTGATTTGTAAGTGTCCACGGGCGGAAAAGTCGTCGACTATGCGCGCTGTACAATAAAGGTACACTTGTGTTTCAGATGGAATAATAATCGGCAATGGAGTGGCCATGATTTGCCGTATATTGCAACCCGAACCGGATCGATTAAAGTCTGCTCATTTGTTCGCTGCGTGCTGGGACACGCTGCTTTTCGGCGGTCGTAAGTAGATTTTCGTAAATTGTAAAATAAGCAAAGTTGCCCGTGTTGTAATATCGTCGCATTGATATGTACAGTGTTTGCTGCGGAAGCTTTGACCAAGGTACTCGGTCTCGGTGTACGACGTTACTTGGCTTCGGGCTGGAACCTTTACGATCTTGGAACGTCGATAATGGTGCTCGTAGCTGCCTGTGGACTAACTCTCTTTCCCAGCGCTGTATTTTTGGTTGTCTTCCGACCACTTGGAATGCTACCACTTTTTAAGCTGAAGAAACGCTACCGCGATGTCTTTGGCACATTGGTCATACTCACGCCACAAATGTGTTCTACCGCTATAGTTATGCTAGTTTTGTACTACTTTTTCGCAATTATTGGAATGGAACTGTTTGCTGGAATCGACATGAGAAATTGTTGCAAGTACGTATACATGCAGCGAACAAAAACATGATAAAAGTATAACTAACGTACTACTCGTACTCGCATTGCAGAAATACAAGCGTGGAGGATTTTTACAAGTACTCGTCCAATGTCACCACTGGTTTGAAATACTATCTCAACAATTTTGATAATTTGATGGCGAGTGGTATGACACTATTCGAATTGACCGTAGTCAACAACTGGTTTATATTTATGAACGCTTATGCTGTCACTGTTGGATTGTACACCCGACTTTACTTTATGATTTTCTACTTGGTAACGATGATAGTGTTGACGATCGTAGTGTCTAGTTTCTTGGAGGCGTTTCGCTTTAGAATCCAATACAAAAAATCAACGACAAAAAGTGACGGTAAGAAGCATGCGCGGAGTCGATGAAAATCTATCCACTCCAATTCTTATATATCCAATTGTTGATTGTTTGCAGAGGAAAAGATGCTTCACGAAGAAGTTGAGCTCAAGTACGATCAAGTAGAGGCGACTGTTCAAGACTTTGTGTTGATGGAACAGATTCGCATATTTTTGCCAGTCAACGTAAGTATTCCACTATGGACAAAGTATAATATAGTATAAAGGCCGCAACTTTAGTAACGCCTAACGACATGTCAATTTTAGACGGCAACGGTATTCGTTGGATCAAGACCTCGGACTAGAGAAGTTTTGCAGCGGAGAATGTATATTCACGAAATGTTGGAATGGCTATCGGAGGCAAAATCGGCAGAAAGAATAACGACGCCGAACGCAATTAACGACTTTGATGAAGATAGTATAGACGACGATATGAATGGAACTGGAGTTAGCTTGACTCAAAGAAGACCTAGTGCTGTGTACAATTGTACCGGTAATTGTGCATAATTTTACTGTGTGTGTGTGTGTGTGTGTGTGTGTGTACTGTGTATATATACATAAATTAGGAAACGTTTTCTACAATGCGTGGAAAATGAAAACCCGGAAGTGCGCAACTAGTCCAAAGAATCGTTGTTCAGCATTCGCTTTGTATTTGTAAGATTGGTAAAAAATTAGTCGGTATCGTACGTACGTAGACGATTATACCGTGTTGATGTACGTACAATCCCCCCCCCCCCCCCAGAATTAATCGTGTTATCGTTGGATGTACTTATCGTACGCATAATTAAATAATAAACATATTTTTTCATTCGTAAGTATTTATATGTAAGTAATAGTTGTTTGCACCAAAGCGATTAAAAATCGTAAGAACCGTTTGTACAGCGCGTTATACAAAAAGAGAAATGTAAGAAATGTGAAAATAAAATTTGTATAAATATATAAATTAAGAATTATGGAGTGTGTTGACGAATGTCGTGAATCAGTACCCCTTGACCTCCCAAACTAGTCTCGGTAACCGAGAAACCTAGAGATTTCAATTGTTGGATTAAATTCTGTATTTTGGCATCGTGCGAATTTGGTGGAATTAAAACGTATGCAAATCCTCCGCCACCAGCTCCCGTGAGTTTAGCTGAGAATCCATTATTTTTCGCAGTCGTGCAGATCGTATCGAGCGTTTCGTGCGAAACTTGACACGTGCTCAAAAGACCTTGATTGATATCGACGAGAAGCTGTGAAATGACCAAGGATGGCTCATTGAATAACATTGAATAAGCTACAACAGCTAATTGAAAAGTCAACTCACCGAGAGATCCTCGTAATGTTTGGAGAGGCGATCATGGTCGTTTTCGGATGTTGCGTGCATCTTTTTAATTATGTCAATTGCTTGCAATGCTAGTTGGTCGTAAACTTGCAAAATATCCTTGAATATCGTAGGGAAATTTGACGACAAAGCTGCAAATTTTTCGACCAGCAACTTTGTACTGCGCGACACGCGAGTATCAACGAGGAGTACACGTAAGCTTTTCGCACCTAGGTCTATGAAGTTGGGAGGCTCGGGTTTCCGGAATTCGATGACCGAGCCAAAGGTGCAGACGGAATTGTCGATCCCGGAAGGTTTCCCGTGCATTATTTTTTCGCAATTGAGCGAGTAGCCGGATATCTTTTTTAAAGTGGAGCAATCAAATTTATCCGGAGTATGTGGATCTTTTTGAAGCTGAGCCCAACGTAGGAAGCAAGCAACGAGGCATACAGCGAAAGAAGCCGAGCTGCCAGATCCTGCTCCGATGGAAAGTTGAGTGTCGAGTTGAAGCTTGAAAGGACTGAGTTTGAGACCGTCGAATTCCATTGCTTGGACCAGAGCGTAGAAGAAGCATTCGAGGCTGTGCTTGCGAGGCTGATCTTGATAACCGAGCGTCTCCACGAAGTCACGAATCCTTTGATAGACTTGGTCATGACCTTGGATGCCGAGCCTAGGAAAGTCTGGGCCAAGGAAATTGTCTTGTATTTGGTCAAGCGGTAAACTTTTGGATATTCCTAGATTCGTCATTTCAATACGAAGGATTGTTTCTTGGAGCGGCAGTTGGGTAAAGCAAAGACTAGTTTGGATCCCGAGACTGGCCGCCACTGCGGTCTTGCCGTAGACGACAGAATGCTCGCCAAATAGTATCACCTTACCCGGAGCTGAAACTCTGAATGACGCCATTGTTATCGTAACAATAATCTACTATTATTTTTGCTATTGTTGCTGTTGCTTTTTCCACTGCTCGGGTGTCAAGGTTTTCTGTGAGAAAGCATGGATGCTTTTCAGCTCCTCTTCCAGAATGCTGTTGATCAATCTGGAAAAAAAGCAAAGATTTCATCGTGATAAATTTTGATAATTCTCTGTTAAAGGCAAGAGAATTTGTGCCCTCTTACCTGTGACGTTGCAGCAACGTTTTGCCTTCAAATTTGTCGGACACGACGAGAACTGCAAATTTGCCACCACAGCCGTCAGACTGATCTTGTACTTGCTAAAACAGAAAAATAAGTGAAAATAGAGAGCGGTGAAAGGTAAATGGGTAGTTGTGCGGGCCGAGGAGGAAGAAAGTGGAATTGGACGTTTTGAATGAAAAAGAAGAAATTTATTTAGAATAATTCTCCAAAGTTTACAGAGCATTTTATCATGTAAATGATTGATCACAATTGTGTATTTGGTATCTCGTACAGCCATCGCGCGCGCGCGCACACACACACACACACACACACACACACACACACACACACTTAAAATGCTTAAAATTCAAGATTTCTTCAAGACGCGCGTTACATCTGTATAACAATACACTTATGATAATTACTTGACTTTGAGTTTTCGTGCTGGTACTGATGTTGCACAAAATTGTTTGTAGTTGAAGTAGATTAAAAATAAGAAAAAGTGTCCACAAGAATACACGGATACAAGTAGCGGATACAGGTCTGGGTACTGGATGGGTGCTTTAATAAATCCATTGCAGATGGATAAAATTACAAGACCCAAGAGGGACAGTCCAAACAGTATATTGATGTACACGGTGCTAGATGTCCACACGTTAACAGTCTTTTTCACTTTAATTTTTCTCGACGACGTTTGCTTCTCTTCTTGCTTGTCTTCTTTAATTCTTACGACATGTGCAATTTTAGTGTCGAACCACATCCAAAATACAGAGACAGCAAAGAATGCGACTGAAGCAAAATAAGCAAGGTATAGATTGTCCTTAATCAGTAAGGGAAGCATGCTAAAAACTGAAACGACGAGAAACCAAAAACAAACAAAAGGCTCTTTGTGAAAGTAGAGTAAAACAGGCAGGGCGACCAAGAGAATGGACTTTTCATGAACTTGGAAGGAAAATAAGAAGAAAGATAGGGAAGAATTGACGAGCGCTAGCAAAAACTTTTCTCTGGAGGGTCGAAAAAATAAATCAAGACTGCTGGGTAGGAGAGCCACAGTGGTGGACACGAGGCATATTTGAGCCAACTGCAGGTTGCTAAAGTTGTTGCGCAATTTGTAAAGGACGTTGACTGCACACCAAATATTGGCAACCTTGTCCTCAAATATTCCTCTGGTCAGTGGGAAAAGTCGGAGAACTGTATCGATAAAGATCTTTCTGTCTGTGAGAAACGGAGCCCAAATAATGGCAAACGTCACAATGACTGTCAAGGATACGCAGATCAAGGATCGTAAGCACACCAAGAGTGGCTTTCTTTTGCCAGGTGTGTTAATGCCGAGAATATAGAAAAAGCAAGGCAGAGCGTGGTAGAGCTCCATTTGCTTGTAATTGAGCGCTAGTACAAAGAAAAATGATCCAATGGCCATGGAACCTTGAAAGAGTGCAGAGACAGAGGCGATAAACAGGCCAAGAGATACGCAGTTGTACTGAAAGTGTCCGTAATCAATTAAAATTAAGCCTGGATAAAAGAGTATAGTGGCCAAAAGAAAATGACGTTTCTTGAGCATGGAAGAGTCCCTCTTTTCACTCTTGTCTCGCTGCTGTTTAATTTTAGTATCGAGGATAGGTAATATTGCAAAGGCAAAATAAATAACCGCGGGTATGAAAACAATCAAGTCGACAACTAGAACGGACAGTCTCATCAAGTACTTGTGCATATTTGATTCGTAGCCTCTGGATTGGTGCAGCTTGACGGAATCAGGATCGACGATGTTGGCGACGCGAGCGAGAAGCAAGCTGTGGTAGGCCGTTATCGGCGGGTAATCGAGTCCCCAGTATTGTAGATCGTTATCCGCAGAATTGGAATACCACTGAGATGTGGGAAGATTGAGAGTGATCTCCTGCCAGTGGCGTTGGGCCTCGTAGTCGCCGAACATTGGGGCTTTGCCGGCGCCGCTGTAGGGATGGTACGAAATGCACCATCGCAAAAGCAGGGCCAGGCTGACGATGAGGCCACTGAGAAGGAGTTCGGAGACAGCTGACTCGGTGCCGGCGTTGTCCTTGCGGCCCGTCGTGCTCTCTCTTTCACGCATGATCTTTCTCTCGCTCGCTCGCTCGCTCTCTCTCTCTCTCTCTCTCTTTCTCCCTTTCTGTTTCCCCGCGCCCCAGGTTAATCCTAACACACTTTAGCCCGTTGTGTGTGTGTTGCGGGGGCTAGTTTACGCGCTGCAAAAGTAAGGTTATGCGTTGGCATTTTTCGCCGTTCCTGCGACTTGTGCATATTTTGGATTTGTTAATGAAAATCACCCGTCACACTTACCAAATGCAGAGGCTGCAAGCTCTTTTCAAGTTTCTCTCGCAAGTGTTGCTCGGAATATGGCATATTTTAGCCACGTATCCTTGTGCGGCTTGTTCTCGTGTATATATATAGATACAGAGGAGAGCGTATAAGCAGACGCCGCAGAACACTACCTTCTTGGCATAATGATTGATTTCAAATATAGTTGCACTTTGTTTGCAGCGACGCCGACGCCGCAGGTAGATGCGCATGCGCGCATTCAAATGCTCATATTTTGATAATCAAACGCAAGTAGGACGCATAAGATTTAAATATGAATATAAAATTTTTTGCATTACTTTTTGTATATAAATACACATGTACATTGGCGAATAAAAAGCACGAATCAAGGTTTGAATTAACGAGCTTTGGAAAAAAAATCATGCATATACATTTGCGTATATAACTTTATTTAAATAAAAAAACTTGATTAACACTAAGAATAAAAAAGCATAATCCAACAAACGATAAGCCTTCCTCTCGAACGATTCTTTTTACTTTTGCAATCTGTAATAGATGAGCTTACTGGTCTGGAGGTGTTGGAATTATTTTAGCTTTTAATGGCAAATTGATGGTGGACTTTTGAAATTCTTGCTCACCATTATTCAAGGGTGACAATATGAAGTAACATGACCTTGAGCTATATCTTGCTACTCTCTGGCAAAAAAAAGACAAATTGACAAGACCCAAAGACCATCTCCTTGTTTTAATCTGAAATAAAGTGTGATATCATAAAAAATTTGTTTCAAAGGTGCTGGTAGACAAATAGATGAAAATGTATACCTCGAGACATAGATTTGGAGGGCTATTAGCATTCATAAAGCCACTAGCTAACAAAGCAGCTGCTTCAACATCAATGACATTCATTTATTAAATCAAGTATCAAGTATTGATTGTATTCACCCATCAAGAGGTAGCAGTGGTTGCCAATGGCTGAAAGAATGATCGATCAAGTCAGGTCCATCAACCGGGATAGCAAGTCTGATTGCAGCAATTAAATGCACAAACGTACCATCTTGAAGAATTTTCTTAAAGTCAGGATCGAATATTGCTACCTAGACTCCTTGACCAGTGACCCCCACTTCCAAAGTGTTTCCACCTGCAATATTGTGGTGATTTGGCAAGGGATGGCACGTAAAAGTTTTCTTGCAATACGACGTTCAGGTTCCTTTCGCTCAAATCTCTTGTACTCTGGTGGTACATATTGAAGTGTGCGTCGAATAGTCTTCCGAGCAGTTACAGATTCAACAAGAGGATGGTCCTTCACAGCATCCAATCCAATTTGTTTATCAATTTGTTCAATACGTACAATATCAAAATCACTAGGATAAAGCTTAGCAATACTGTTATGCGATTGTATAGACCAATTTACAACTCCCGACTTGGTGAGAGCTGCTCTTATGTAATTCTCTCGAGTATTTTCTTTATAATATCCATGAAACAAGACAATGTATTCGTTATCCACCACTCTGGAGGTGAATTTCACTTTTAATTTGGTTGGATCTGTGCAATTACTGCAATTGGCATTATTGACAATAAGCTGTGTATTATGGAATTGCTTTTTTCAATACTTAATAACAACAGGAACATGTGATTCCAGCTGATCCTTGGCTTCATACTACACTGAGAGAAAAGTCCTTTTGATTCAAATGGAATCATTTTGACTCAAACGGAAAATAATCTTAAATTTGTACCCAAGATTACTTATTCTTGATTCAAGTGGAAAATAATTTTCATTCGAAATCCACTTGTGTCAAGATGAATCTTTTGGTGACAAGAGGAAAACCAAACAACCGTCTATTCCTCTTGTCTGAAGAAGCTTCCTTTTCCTTTAAAAGGATTCATTTTGCTTCAAAATGGTTTGCTTAAAAACTCCTATTATTGCAAATTTTCTTCCCTTCGAGCTGAAAAGGCTCAGTGTCTTGCCGATGTAAGGCGTGCAAAATGCGAAAAATTAAGTGTAAAAAGCTCAAAATAAAAATAATTTAAAACATTAATCTATTTAGAGGGAATTTATTATAAACTAAAAATTTTTATATCAAAAATAAAAAGTGACATATGGTTCACCATCGTCATTTGAAATGATTTTGTGTACAGGAGCATATTCTGGTAATTCTGAAATTTGCCGAACAGCCCATTTTCCTGCATCACTGATCCAATAACTATGAATGTGTTGATTAAAGCCTATGGCATTCCAAACTTTTCCTATTAATAATTTCAGACTACTCTCGGGATGAACAATTATATGAACGATTTCCAGTAGCGTTGGAAAAATGTTATATGAATCTATAATAGCAAAATTATTTACAGAATATTTCCAACTATTGTCTCGAAAACATTTTAACTTATAAATGTTAGTACCTTCTTTCTGTAATTGTTTAGGCAAAATGCTCATAAAATTTTCGTGATTTTGAAGTTTTCTCAAATCGCAAGGTTTCTTAATACAATCAATCGTCGTATCTTTAGTTTCATTTAAAAAAAACAATGTTTGTGATAATTGATGCTTAATAGCTAATGATCGAGGAATATTTATTTTATTTTGACAATTTCTTGCGTAACTGATTAATTCTCGGTGTTTGGCTTCAAATCGCATACACCATATCCGAACTAACGGCCCTACGAGTAGTATAAGTGTTGGATAATGTATCATATAATGGTGCTTTGGTTTTAACGTATGAGACGGAAAGAGCCGTAGCCTCAGCGTTAAATAATTATGAATCAAGTATTTTAATTCTAAAGTAATTTCTACTTGTAGTTGCTTCAATAAAATAATATCACATATTCTTCGCAAGAGTAAGAACCAGTCCCAAACTTCTTGCTCACGTGGGACTAGATCACCTATCATTATAGATAAATATTTTATCAGAATTATCATTTCTGATGCATATAATACAATCGATTCATTCTTCAATTGGCTCTCAGATAGAGCAGGCGGCTTATCGTTACTATCAACTCCATAATCAAAGTTGACAATGCGGGCATTGATCATATTTAGAGTTAATCCAAAGTTAGTCGTTAAAAAATTAATTAGTAATGCAACGTCATAGCGGGCGACGCCTAGAAAAACGTCGTGCATTATGTCACATGAAAAATTTTCTGCTGCATGGAAACTTTTTAGTTTGTTAAAGACACACGCCATTTGAATCCCTGTATTTAAAGCATCATTTCTTAAAACGTCCAGTTCATAGTTAAATTTAGAACGACATAACTCGTTAACCTCCATCGTAGTATGTTTAAGATTATCGGAATTAATTTTACAAAATCGGTACGGATGCTTGGCTTTAAACCCCTTTACGAAACCGCAGGCACAGTGGACACCTAAATTATCACCTAAGAATAATGTTAAAGCGAAATAAACTGTTTGTTTAGAATTACTTGTACAAATTTCAATTCCAGTATTTTCCAGATCTAATAATTCGTCTATTAGTGACTCAAAAATATCAGAATTTTGAATATCTTGAGTAACTTTAGCAAGAAATATAAGTGCAACAAATATCATTTTTAATTTAGCTAAGTAGTGAACCGGTAACACTGCACTGAGAGAAGAGAATATTTATCCTAAAGATGTATGTCCGTTTAGCTCAACAGGCTCTCGAATTTTTACTAATAAGCAGTAAAAACATTATACCTAAAACGTTATATTTTTAAAATAAATATTGTCCTGTAACAGTAATACTCGACATTGTAATAGTTACAATGTGATGTTGACGGTAAATGTGTGTACTGTAACATAATTGAAACAAGATGGCGCGCAGAGCGTTTCGTAGTGGTACACGTGCCGTTGCCGCCGAGTCTCGAGACGCTGCGCGGCTGCGATATCCCGATTCCCGCCTTGTGCTACCCGGCACTCCGGGAGTTGTGCGAGTTTTGTTGAAAGTAGAACAAGAGTTATTACAATAAATTCCATCATCATGCTGCCATTACTTGAACTTTGGAAGTTAGACAAGTTCTACGACACGTTAAAAGGTAAGTAGTTTTTATTTCAAAGGTATCTAACATTAACGAGTGTATGAACCACCTAACCTCCATTATAACCTCCTTAGCTCAAGAAATCCATGATCTTCTAACATTAAAAGAACTTGTGAATACACCTGAAATGTTGAAAGACCTTTTTCCACTGCTCGGAGTTCAGCTTCAATTCAAACGCATGTGTAGAGCACAAAATGTAATAATATTTTTAAGATTACATTGTAAGCACATATTAACATTTATTTTTTTTTTTTAGGTGGAAGTTGTTGAAACGACCAGCAACACTGAAGAAGACTCTAGTGCTCATCTGGAATCAACAGTATCTCCTGTAAATTCTGCTATTACAGTGCCTACTCATAAGCGAAAGGATCCTGAAGCATCTGACGAAATCAGTGTATTTGAAATACAGCAACCATTAAAAAAGGCAAAACTACTTGAAGTCAATAATCTTGATCTGAAAAGTTTACTCATAAATCATCCTGTTGGCGCAGCCATTTTAAAAATATATGATGCGAAACAGACCCTGACATCACTATGTCAATCATACGTTTGTTCGATCATTGTGCTGCACTATCTCAGTCTAAATTGTTTGTAAGTATTGAATTTCCTATTTCAAAAATTGTTTCTTGTGCTCGTTCTTGTGATCAATATTTAAACATTTTTTCAGAAAACTATGCAATGATGACTTACAATTTTTGGCTCATCAAATAATACAGATATTTCAAGAAACAACAAGGGAACCAAGATAAATCTACCTTGTCGAAGGGAAAGTTAGTAGATAAATACAGGAATCTCTGTACTTTCATACGTGCTGCGAATAACCTTCAACAAAACAATCTCAGTACTTCAGAAACTCCTAAAGATACTCCAAAAGGTAATATTTTGATTATTTTAAAATTCATCAGGTATTGAATTTCAAGCCGTACAAAATTAATCTTCAAATATCTGTTTAGAACCAGTTGGATCAGCTGAAATAAGTAAGAGCTGGCTAAAAAATAACAGTGATCCTGAAAATGAAGTTTTATTTCATTGGAAAAATTCATACTCTTTACGAGCTCTTGACATAAACAGCAATCATACATTTGCAAGTATTTGCAACGAATGGCCTGTTATAAGACAATCTATTGGATGCAAATTGGTAAATATTTTCTTTGATGATAATAAAAAAATATGAAATATATATATGCAAAAATAAATTGATTTTTTTCTTTATAGATACAGCTTGACTTTGTGACTAAATATAGTGACAAATCTTTTGAGGAATTCAGTAATAATTGGAATAATATCTTTCCAGAAGTAATAACTATAAATGAAAAAAAATTTACCAAATATGATAAGCTAATCTACCAAACTTTATGTAACGACAATTTATCAGAAAGTAATATTATTTCTAGTTTTATTATCTACATTTTTATTATGAACCGTTACTGAATTTTTTTATATTATTACAGATTCGAAAAACTTAATAAGATTTCAGTTATTGGCACGTTTATTTGCGCCTAAAGGCAACAAAGTCGCTTTGAAAGTTAAAAGCACATCAAAACAATCGACAACTAAAAACACTTTCTGGAAGCCAAGTGTTATAGAATCACAGGAAGGAATTGTTTTGATCGTAAAAGTAAGCTTCGATTTTTGTTTTCTATTGCTAGGTAAAGATAAACGTAATATTTAGCTGTCATGTTCTGGACGATGAGGATCGCGCGATAGATCAACTATATAGCTCCACTTCGAGCGAGACCAATCCATTCAGTAAGTTTATATTTTGTCAGTGAGTAGAGTCTTTCTCTGCTGCTATCCTCATCATGTAGAAAGGCGCTCACTAAAGACGAGGACCGCGCGATGTGAGTTGTACGGACTACACTCGAAGGATTACACAGACATGCATAAAGAATAAGTGCACTACTGCCAGATTTCTTTTCGCGCGCTCCTGGTTCTTTGGCTGTTTCCGATAGTTCTTTTTTACTGTGTATAGCTACTACGTGAGTATCTGATCTAGCAGCTAATCATAGTAAATTGAAGCCTCGCTCTCGCAAGCAGCTCCTTCATTTCGCGTTTAAAGAACGCATTCAAGCGCCTTATATACTTATGAGCAAATCTAGATATAGAAAACACAAAAAAATTTTTATCCGGTGGAAACTGAATGTATTATGTACAATTGTACACTATATAGATTAGTGCAATAAAAATTAATGTAATATTGTATTTACAGATTGCAGGTGACATCGAAAATGAAGTTGCAGCGAAACGAAAAAAAATGGCTGAATATCAACTTAATCTTCAACCATTTATTATAGTGGTGGGACAAACCAGTGAAAATATAGAAGCCGTATACATTCGTGTGGATGATATAACATACGAAGTAGATTCATTTTTATTAGCATTATTTACGCTTTTTCAGATTTACTTAACTATTGATATCGATTATCCATTAGAGAGCCCAAATATTTGCTATTTTATTCAATGGTTCATTTTTCAAATTCAGACAAACGCTGACGTTAAGGTTCCAGGTGTTTATACGTTAATGAATACTCTTCGAAACGCTTTAAAAAAACGTAAGCAATAATGTGCTTGAATGTAATAGTAACATCATAATTATAATAAGTCTTGGTTAAGTTTTTAAAATGAAGTGTGAAATATGTAATAAGTCAATGAAGCAGAAGTCTGTTCTTTTACAGCACTTGAAAATGTTTCATTCTTTTCAATCATCGTATACTTGTTTTAATGATAACTGTGTACGTAAATTTCACACTTTATCAGCTTTAAAAAAACATGTTCTATCCTGTGATAAAGTAGATTATACAGATTTCAATAATCAGGAATTAGATAATAAGAAATTTAACCATTAAAAAATAACTTGCATGGAAGATTTATCGATGATTAACACATCTAATGTACCTGATATATGTACAGATCAACAGTCAAGAGACTTGAATCTCACTAAAAATATTGTAAAATGCAATGTTATTGATACCTTTAGTGATAGACGTAATATAATTATGAATGAAGAGCTTCAGTCCATTGATTTGTCGAAGAGTAAAGCGGTTTTGGAAAGTCATATCATAGACTTTATAGGAAAATTATATAGCGATAAAACCATTACTAAAAATGTTATTCAACAAATTATCGATGAGTTTATTACTTTTGTTGCAAATGTTACAAAGCTGATCTCTGATATGTTAAAAACCTCGTTACCTATACAGTACTACAATCAAATAGATATGATACAAAATTTGAATGTATTAAAGAATTTAGATTCAGATTATAAACGAATGAGGTTTTTTGAAACAGCTAATACGCTGGTGCAACCAATAAAATTTTTAATTGGTGAAATAGAGGATAATCAGAAAAAGCAACAATTAACTGTTCGAACAGTAAAGCCATGCTATGGCTACAGGGCTCCAATGAAAGACATGTTAAAATCCTTTTTCGAGTTGCCAAATGTTTATACTACAATAACAAATTATATAGCTGAAGAAGTCAAAAGAGAAAACGTTTATACAAGTTTATTTCAAGGGGAACGATGGAAGACTATTTCAACTAATTTTTCTGGCAAAGTTGTTATTCCGCTATTTATTTATTACGATGACTTTGAAATTAATAATGCTCTCAACCCATTAGCTGGGATCTATAAAATAGGAGGACTGTATTATTCCGTAGCAGCTATGCCAGAAAAATTTGCATCCACTCTAGATAATGTTTTTTTAGGTCAATTTATATTTACGTCTGATCAAAAAAAATTAAAAAATAAGCAATGTTTTAAACATTTAATCGAAGAATTACGATTTCTTTCAGAAGAAGGCATACTCGTAAATGTTGATGGAGTACAGAAAAAAATATTTTTCGTACTAATGGGCGTACTAGGCGACAATTTGGGTCTCAACACTTTGTTTGGATTGAAGGAAAATTTCGTATGGGATTATTTTTGTAGAATATGTCGAACAAATAAAAAGCAAACAAGTACCTTTTGTAAAGAACACATTGAATTTTTGCGAAATGAAGATAATTACAAAAATGACCTTGAAACATTATCAGCTGGAGTCAAAAGTGAATGCGTATTTAACGAAGTTCCATATTTCCACTTTACGAAAAATATTGTTTGTGATCCCATGCACGATATTTACTTAGGAGTAGCGCGATATGATATGGCAAAAATTATTGACCATTGTATTAAGTCAAAATATTTTTCTTTAGCCCATTTTAACGACCGATTAAAGTACTTCGACTATGCAGATATTGATCGTGGAAACAAAATATCATGCATAACCGAAAGTCATGTTAATGCTGGTTGTATCATACGAACAGCTGCTGAAATGTCGTTTTTAATATCTTATTTTGGAGTGATTGTAGGAGATTTAATTCCAGAAGATGATCAAGTGTGGGAATTTTACTTAACATTGTTTGAAATTGTTGATTTGATAAATGCATCTCAACTCTCCAAAGAAGATGTAAAACATTTAGAGCTGTTGATTGAATCACACAATCAGCAATATATGATTTTGTTCGAAGAAAACTTAAAGGCTAAATTTCATATCTTAACGCACTATCCTACCATTATAAAATGTCTTGGCCCTGTAAAACACTTGTCATGTCATAAGTTTGAAGCATTTCATAAAAAGCCTAAAAAGTATGCGTCTTTGGTAACTTCACGAGTGAATATTCTTTTTACAGTAACAGTTAAAATTCAATTAGAAGCCAGTTATAGAATTTTATGCAATAAAGGTTTGCATGAAATTATAGAATTCGGTGAAATTATAGGAATTCTTGAAAAATCTAATATTCCTAACTTAACGAAATTAATATTGTCTGAAGTTAAATTTGTAAAAGTTAATGGAACAATTTATAAAAGTTCTTACGCTATTTATTTAAGTAATAGATATGACTACGAACCAATTTTTGGAATCATACAATGTATTTTAAAAGATAGTATGAACAATATATATTTTATTTATAAACAATGCTACACTATTGGTTTACATAACCATATAAAAAGCTATGAAATTACTTTGCCATGCAAAAATGACGTTGACAAGTGTTTCAAATTCAATTTAGATGTGTATATCAGACCTATGAAGGTCCACAAAACTGGGGATGGAAAAATTGTAATATGCAGAAGAGATCTTCAATAAATAAATATTTCCTTAAAAATTCAATTGTTTTATTTATTTTAATTATTATTTAGATATTATTATGCGTTGTAAAAGTCGGAATTTCCTAGTCAGCGTACTTAAAGTCTGTAAGTTTCATTTTAAGATGCACATTGTAACTATTACAATGTACACTGTTGGCCGAAATCAAAGATGTACATTGTAATAGTTACAATGCCACGTTTCCAATAAATATTCTCTTCTCTCAGTGTGGAATGAAATAATAAACAGCACTTATTTTACTTTCGCATTTGTGTCCACCTAATATACATTACCGCAATTAAAATCATCGTAATACAAAAATAGTGGTACTACAAATTTATCTTTGTCATACCGTGACTTAATTTTTTTCCACAATGCGCCTTGGCAAACATTTTCAAGCAAATTAGTGCACTTTTTCCATAAGCGATTTTAAAACATTAAAATTATCCGATGATTCAAAAAATAATTTGAGAGTTGGCGTAATCGGTATTCGCTGCCCTGTTATCGGGATACTTTTATAAATTTTCGCACCCTTGTGCTGTACTAATGCAAGCACTTCCCCAAAAATATCCGGGACGGGCGGTACATAAAATTTAGTTTTACAAAAATATTTTTTGCGCTTATATTCGGTGTTTAAAGTATGAAACGGATTGCACATTATATGCAATAATTGACTGATACGATCGATTTCTCTCTCATCATAAGTTGAATTACATAAAATAATATTTATCAGTGTTGAAGTAGCTTTTGACGACAAAAACTGATTAGTTTCATCAACAATGATTTGTACAGTGTTGCGCGGTAGAGATTTAATATTATACAATTTGGCTATAAAAGCAGCTGCTGCTTTTTCTATAGTCTCTTGTATTTCGTCAACAGAAACGCCATTATTAGAATCGCTATTACTATATCGCTACTACATTCATGTTCAACATGACTTATTGATAATTGATCTTCGATTGGATCTTCTTCTATATCAATGCCCGCATAAAAATTATTAACGTTTGAGGATTCTTGATTACTCTCTAAACGAACATTAGCATGGGCAGTGTACAAATGTCTCATGAAACTAGAATGATTACAAAAGTATCTACAGCAATTATTTTGGTTGCACGTAAAAGTGCTCCAGCTTGTAAAATTATGTACATAATTACAATGTCTTACTAGTAAAGCTGGAGTACTGCAAACCAAATCACAAACGCTACATTTATACATGACTGTAAATTCTTATTTACTTTTTTTGTTATGCATCAACACTTGCAAACTATTTACTAATGATGCTACACTAACAATCTTCACGTCGTATTTGGTATTCAAACTGTATAAAACTTGCTGGATTACCAGCCAAACTGGTTGGCAATCTACAGGGTACTGTAAATTAAATACCATGTACATCTTGAATAAAAGGTCTAAGCCAAGAAGAGGACTCGTAGTGTGCCATAACTGATCGTCCAAGCTGACATATGATTCCTTCATGTGTTCCAATGAGGGGCCTTGCAGAACAATGCATGGCTGCACCGGTTTTTTCCAAGTGGAATATTTTTTGGTTCTTCTGTCAATGGATGTGATTATATCCTCGCGAGTCTGTAAAATAAAAATGCATTTATAAATAGTAAAATATCAACATTTACACTTCAATTAAATTTAACAAAATAAGAAAATTAATTTTTTAACTACCTTACACCAAATTACAAACCCGTCTACATGTTCAGCCAAATTTGGCTTTACTGGTCCAATCGCAGTTTGTATTTTTCCTGTACTCGGTATCAGGTATGGCAACAGTAATATTTCTAAGCTTTCAACTTCGAAATCGGATAAATTTAAGTTAAAGCGCTCCTTATACTTCTCCAAAATTTTCTTTGCCTTTATATCTCTTATGGTGTGATGTTTAATTGTGATTAATTGGGAAACAAACTGATCCCAATTTGCGATGGATGATATATTTGAATTTTTGTATATTTCTAGAAATTCTATTTCGATCTAAAATAAAAAAAAATTAAATTGCTAAGACGTAAAGTTATAAAATGTTACGTACTCGCGCACGTGAGCTTATAGCACGTGAGAAATATCGGGGGAGCGCGCGACACGATAAACACTTAAAGCCTTTAACCGCGATTCAAATCTTCGCGCGATCGGGATACGGCGAAACTTTCACTTTTAAAAGAGCCACGAATTAATTTACGTTATGCAAAATGATTATGTTTTGTAAATTTACTCAAATTCTTACCTTTGGGTTTGATGAGCTGGGCTGCTTGGCTGAATAATACGCAGGACTGTGCCAAATTGATACTTCAGTGCAAAAGATTATTTGGATGCAAATTATTATTTGTGTGTAAATCCTCTCGTACGAATGTAATCAAGAAAAAGCGTTGGGCAGCACACAGGAAAATAATAATGAAGTAAATAGGCTGAATATGCTATACTTTATTCTGGATATTAAATGAACAAGCCACGCAGGCGTCTATTACAATACTTAAGAAAACTAAAAAGATTCTAAACAGAAAAACTACGTGCACTCGGCTCGGTGGCTCAAGATGCTCTGCCGGAGGGCGTGCAATTATGCAGGGGAGAGAGCACGTCACTTTCTCTCCCACTAATTGTTCTTACCTCTCCCCCATCCCTCTCTTCGCTTCATTAGCTACTTCGCTCTCACTTGCACTCTCGAACTTACGGTGAAGTCCGCCAGCGCATGGGAGGGCGAAGCGCTTGGTCAGCGTTTCGAGGGCTGGAGGAGAGGTACCGCTATCGCTCGTCTTTGTGCGACTTGGCGACGGCTGGGCGCATACTTTTGCACCTCTCTAATTACTTATGCGTTATGCGACGTTGCCAATTTGTACTTTGGCATCGGCACATAACAAAAAAAAAATAAAAAATATACTTATCATAAACTTACTAAATCTTTACCAATTTCCGATTTTAAAATCGGCCATTCTTCCAAAACCTCGTCTAAGCCTTGAGCTGTGAGGGACCGAGTTTTTTGGCGATACTCAAATGTGGCCCTCCAGTGAATTGGTGCTTCTCTAGGGTTCCTGAATTTTCTTAGCCACTTAATGTGAGCTTCGATTTCATCTGAAACAAAACAAGCAAAACATCATAAATCTATAAAAATTTTATTATATAAGATGACCTACATAAATAACTATATTTTATACAATTAATAATTTTGTATCACTATAATTTACCGTTTAAAACAGTATCCTTGCTCGTTAGAGTAGACTGCAGTGTTGCATCCTCTGTTTTTTTAGGCAGCAACCCTCTTTTCCTTAAGAAAAACAGGGTATTGCGCCATTTATCCGGTAATTTACCCTTCGGATTCTTGCTTTTATTACCCTCTGATTTAGGTGGAATGTAATAAACAGCCTATGAAAACATAAATTAAAGTTTAAAAAAAGAAAAATATTCTAGTATAATGATAAATGTACTTTACTTACCTTTGGTTCATTTGGTTGAATTACTTAACGCCTCAAAATAATCATTAATCTTTGAAGAACTGTAAACAAAATGTAAAGATTTATGTTATATATAAGAATATATTATGCAAAACTACATATAAAGAATTATTTGACTTACTTCAACAAAGAATTTGTACTTCGAAAAATAAGCAAATTCGATAGGGTTTGCTGTGAAGCTTCAGACAAAAACCCTTCCTTTCTGTACTCTGCTATTAATGACTCTCCATCCAAAGTATCTAAAAGAATACCTTCAATAACCTGAAACAACGTTATTATAAATAATTTACATTACAAGTACATTATAAATTGAGTGTGCATCTCTCACTCATACAAAAGATAGGATAACTTTAAAAAATTAATAAAAAACATTTACTGTGACGTCTACAAACCCTTTTATATATTAATAATTTACAATAGGGTTTGTTCTACATACATAAAAATGTTCACAATGTCCCAGTGAATATTAACAATGGTTCCTCAAAGTTATCCTATCATGCCTAGAAGCGAAGCCCAGATTAACATAAAATAATTAAACACATTTATCCAACAAATGTATACAGGGCCTATCGCTTCACATATCAGCAAAATGCATAAATTACAGAATTAAATTTAAAAATATTTAATGGCTTCCCATACAAATTCTTAAAGCCACCACTTACATAATTTTGAAATTATTTCAGATTCATGAATCCCAAAATCAAAATACATAAAGATATAAATCCATAAGTTGAATTCATGAATCTGAAACAATTTCAAAATCATGTAAGTGGTGGCTTAAGGAATTTGTGCGGATGTCAAGAAAAATTTTTTAAATATACTCATACAATTTATCCACTCTGTTCATAGCTGAAGCGACAGACCCTGTGCACATTTGCAGGACTAATGTGGTCTATACATGTCACTCATGGTCTCACTTGAAGCTATGATAAAACAACTTTAAGAAATTAATACTAAATATCCACTGGAACCTTATGTACATTTTTATGAATGCAGTCTGCTCCCAATTGTTAACTTTTCAAAACTGTCAATCTCAAGATTATTCAATTTTTAATTAGGAGCAGACTACATTCAAAAAAATGCATACAATGTTCCAGTGGATATTTAGTATTAATTTCTTAAAGTTGCTTTATCATAGCTCCAAGCGAGACCCTGAGTGACATGTAATAGACTACACTTTTTATGTTAATTTATACAGGGTTTGTCGCTTCAGCTATGAACAGAGTGCTTAAATTATAAAAGTGTATTTGAAAAAATTTACTTGCCATTCATACAAATTATCGAAGCCACCACTTACAGGATTTTGAAATTATTTCAGATTCATGAGTTCAATTAATGGATTTATATTATTATGTATTCTGATTTTAGGACCCTGTGAGAAAATTAAGCAGCTAGTAGGCAGAATCTATCAAATTTTCTGTACAGTGGGCAGAATATCTGACAGATTCTGCGCAGAAAAAACGGCTGTGAAGAGATATATTGGACCATAGAATCTGTCCAGATAATAAGCTTATTGCAACTGTATGTGGTCCATAACCTGCAAGTCAATTTGTTATTATGGTGCCACATAAATTGAATTTGTGTAAGTTACATTATTTTGTTAACAAATACAGAAAAATGAATTGCATTGGTGATTCTAATTTAATTATCTATATTGAACTTGTCACTGTGAACTTCATGGCTTTAGCGTCTAATTTTATTCAAGTAAGTATCAAAAATGAAAATCAACATTATAAGTTTTTGCGTAATGATAATTGCATGTATAGATTTAACATGTTAAAACAAATTCATATGTCCAATTTCAGCTCTCTTGCTGTGATAGATTTTAAAAGAGTGCGAAGAATATAATTGAAATAAGTAACCATCCTTCGATACATAGCTGAAAATTTAGACGCTGAAGCCATAAAGTGTCAATATGAAAATTAAAACTATAAGTTATTAGATAAAGTTGTTTACATTTATTGTTTTAAGATGTTAAAACAAATTTGTATACCAAATTTCAGCCCTCTAGCTATTATAGATTTTGAATGAGTCCGAAGAATAGAATATTCCAATAATGCAATTTCGAAACCGAAGGATGGTTACTTATTTCAATTATATTCTTCGCACTCTTTTAAAATCTATCACAGCAAGGGAGCTGAAATTGGACACATGAATTTGTTTTAACATGTTAAATCTATACATGCAATTATCATTACGCAAAAACTTATAATGTTGATTTTCATTTTTGATACTTACTTGAATAAAATTAGACGCTAAAGCCATGAAGTTCACAGTGACAAGTTCAATATAGATAATTAAATTAGAATCACCAATGCAATTCATTTTTCTGTATTTGTTAACAAAATAATGTAACTTACACAAATTTTCAATTTATGTGGCACCATAATAACAAATTGACTTGCAGGTTATGGACCACATACAGTTGCAATAAGCTTATTATCTGGACAGATTCTATGGTCCAATATATCTCTTCACAGCCGTTTTTTCTGCGCAGAATCTGTCAGATATTCTGCCCACTGTACAGAAAATTTGATAGATTCTGCCTACTAGCTGCTTAATTTTCTCACAGGGTCCTAAAATCAGAATACATAATAATATAAATCCATTAATTGAACTCATGAATCTGAAATAATTTCAAAATCCTGTAAGTGGTGGCTTCGATAATTTGTATGAATGGCAAGTAAATTTTTTCAAATACACTTTTATAATTTAAGCACTCTGTTCATAGCTGAAGCGACAAACCCTGTATAAATTAACATAAAAAGTGTAGTCTATTACATGTCACTCAGGGTCTCGCTTGGAGCTATGATAAAGCAACTTTAAGAAATTAATACTAAATATCCACTGGAACATTGTATGCATTTTTTTGAATGTAGTCTGCTCCTAATTAAAAATTGAATAATCTTGAGATTGACAGTTTTGAATAGTTAACAATTGGGAGCAGACTGCATTCATAAAAATGTACATAAGGTTCCAGTGGATATTTAGTATTAATTTCTTAAATTTGTTTTATCATAGCTCCAAGCGAGACCCTGAGTGACATGTAATAGACCACACTTGTCCTACAAATATACACAGGGTCTGTCGCTTCAGCTATGAACAGAGTGCTTAAATTTTTATAAATGGATTTGAAATATTTACATGCCATCCATACAAATTATCGAAGCCACCACTTACATAATTTGGAAATTATTTCAGATTCATGAATCCTAAAATCAGAATACATAATGATATAAATCCATAAATTGAACTCATGAATCTGAAATAATTTCCAAATTATGTAAGTGGTGGCTTCGATAATTTGTATGGATGGCATGTAAATATTTCAAATCCATTCATAAAAATTTAAGCACTCTGTTCATAGCTGAAGCGACAGACCCTGTGTATATTTGTAGGACAAGTGTGGTCTATTGCATGTCACTCAGGGTCTCGCTTGGAGCTATGATAAAACAAATTTAAGAAATTAATACTAAATATCCACTGGAACCTTATGTACATTTTTATGAATGCAGTCTGCTCCCAATTATTAACTATTCAAAACTGTCAATCTCAAGATTATTCAATTTTTAATTAGGAGCAGACTACATTCAAAAAAATGCATCAATGTTCCAGTGGATATTTAGTATTAATTTCTTAAAGTTGCTTTATCATTGCTCCAAGCGAGACCCTGAGTGACATGTAATAGACCACAATTTTTATGTTAGTTTATACAGGGTCTGTCGCTTCAGCTATGAACAGAGTGCCTGTGTATTTGAAAAAGTTTACATGCCATCCATACTATGATAGTACAAATTCAAGAAAAGCTTACTTCAGCCGATACATTGGATTTGTTGAGGCGAAGGGCAGTACTATACTGCTGGTTGCCTGGGTAGCGTCTGGAGCTGAGGTCTTGGTTGATGTTCGTTTCCTTTCGTTGTTTTTTTTTTTGGTGGCTGCTTTGTCCTCTCCTGAGATGAATCTTCAGTGGAGTCTTCTGTTAATTCTTCTTCCCGTACCTATGAAATTTTAATAAAATTGTTATTATGAAAATTTGGGGATAGAATTTCAAAATAAATATAATAATTAATTCAAAAGTTGCTACTTTTTTTCTCAAAAGACCCTTCTCTCCTTTTCCCTTCTGTTGACGAGCTAGATGAATGACTTCTTCACTTTCATTGTCGCTGCTTGATTCCTCTAGATCTTCTGAATGTACCTGAAAGAACAAAAATGATGAGTACAAATAAAGTAATAAAAGTATTTCATAATATAATGAATTAATGGGAGTACGGGTGAATATGATGGAGATGGTTCATCTAAGCGTGATTTCTTCTGTGGCAAAACATCCTGCATTGGGGCATAATTTTCAGTCATATCTTCAGTGTCACATTCATTCGGTTGCTCGTTAATCTACATTCGAAAAAATGCGCAAACAATTAAAACCGAGATTTTCTATACAAGAAGCAATAGATAAAAAAAGTACCATCTCACTACCACTTGATAAATTATCTAACTCTTTGTCCTTACAAATACATTGTAAAATCTTAATTTTAACTGGCATACTTAATTTAATATTAAAGCACTCAAAGTCATCCAGAGAAGCAAATAGTTTTAAAAGCTTTACATTTAAACCGGCTGTAAATTAAATTAAAAAAAGAGACAAAAGTTATTTAGAAAATAAAGGAAAAATAAATTTCAACGGTTTTTCTACAATACTATAGATTTATAAATTCAAATTTTTTTACCTTCTTTAAGTTTTTCAGCAACATCTCTAGATAATCCCCAGGATGATATTAATTCATCCATATCCATCTTGTAAATCCCTCCCAAGATCCTCGACACTGTCCTCTACTCCCAAGAGGACTTTGAATTTTGGAGTTAGTAGGCGTAAGTATCCGAAGCGCAGCGGGGCAAGCTTCAGCAGGGCACAACACAAAAAACTGTTTAAACAAACAAAAGTTCTTTTAATAAATGGATTGCACGCACTGATAATGGTGCGATCCTCTAATTACAAGAGGAATTACACTGAGGAAACTTACTATTCTCACGACGAGTAGCTTCACTGTTATTGACCGTTGATGCACTGATAAGGTACAATGAGAGATGAGAGTAGAGAGAGAGAGGTGAGAAGGTGACCCATGACAACTTTAAACATCGAGTTTAAAGTACAAGTGGCGCCAGATGTACACGCGATGCTATGAGGTGGCGAAACATTGAACTAATTTGGTCAACGGTTCTCTCCATATGGCTGTGTGTCATGGAATACGGCACTGGAGTGTAGAATTTCTTGCTCTAACCTTCAAGACATTCTTTTGATCTGCTAAAGAATTGTCTCGAAGTAACAAACATTTATGTTTTTCGGATCCTAACCTCTATGAAGCACACAAACTATACACCAACAAACTAACACTTATTAACTGTCACTTTGATTTTCACACACTTCTCGTTCCTAAAAAAACGTCATTGACCCGCGCTACAGTACATAAGCCGTATATACACGTAGTCGAATCGGTTCGACCCTGCCGACGTGTGTCTGCTGTAACTACGCAGCGTATACTGAAACTATACGCTTTTGAATCAAATGGACTTTGTTTTGGCTGTAGAAGATTCATTTTTGTACAAATGGAATTTCGCGCATTGAGTCAAGAGGATTTTCCTCTTGAATCATACATTTTTCCTTTTTGCGCAATATTTTTCTTCTTGTACAAAAATGAATTTCCGCTTGCAGTAAATGGATTTTGACAAGAGGAAAATCCTCTTGCAGCAAATTAACCATTTCTCTCAGTGTATGGATTCAATCTGGATGAAAGAAGAAAAATGTTTAAAACTGTAAACAAATGTATAAACAGAAAATCAGGAAGAGAACTGTATAAAACAATATTAATTAAGGAATAATGTAGTCGATTTGAACTTACTTTTTACATTTCATATTTGATCTAACCTAAAATTTGTGTATTTCTGTAGTGCCATGTATTAGATCACCTGCGTATATTGTTAAAAAATTCATTCAACACTATTATAACACGTGGTTGAATCAGAGATGACTAGAGAGATTGACAGAGAGCGGGGTTTTCGTACGACAAATTCCGAACGAGCTGCCTCGAGGAAAATACGCACCTCCAGATGTGGCGAAAAGTAAGAGGGCAAGGGGGCTAGGGTAAGAGTTATAAAAACTGCTACAAAAAAAGGCCTCAGTTTCGGGCCTCGGTGCAGTTTCCTCTGTCCTGCGCTAATCCCCTTAATGACGGTCAGTTTTGACGCAAGCGAAATTTAAACTTTTTAAAAATGCAAATTTTCGAAAATCACATATTTTCATGAATTCAAAAATTTTGCAACGATTAAAACAAAGTTCGAATTGCGAAAATCGGATAATTCTAAGTTTTATATTTTTAAAGCAAGGATGAAATACATTTGTAAGATATAAAACTTAGAATTATCCGATTTTCGCAATTCGAACTTTGTTTTAATCGTTGCAAAATTTTTGAATTCATGAAAATATATGATTTTCGAAAATTTGCATTTTTAAAAAGTTTAAATTTCGCTTGCGTCAAAACTGACCGTCATTAAGGGGATTAGCGCAGGACAGAGGAAACTGCACCGAGGCCCGAAACTGAGGCCTTTTTTTTGTAGCAGTTTTTATAACTCTTACCCTAGCCCCCTCGCCCTCTTACTTTTCGCCACATCTGGAGGTGCGTATTTTCCTCGAGGCAGCTCGTTCGGAATTTGTCGTACGAAAACCCCGCTCTCTGTCAATCTCTCTAGTCATCTCTGGTTGAATTTATTTTGAAGAGGAGACGCCACATTTTTTGTTAATGATTAATTTGCAATGCCCCCAGCTACTTGTAACGCAAAAACTTGTGTACTTATGCACCAACACCAAATACGAGGTATCGGTCAAATACAGTATATGCGGATGACCATGGCAGTAAATGATGAATATGTACATGTATATTTATTTTTGACGCACGTATAGATATACACACGTGTGAGGCTATTGCATCATTATAAAAAATGCAATAACTCAAAAACGAGGCGTCCGATTTAAACAAGACCACGTGCACTACAAAGAGGAGGGAAAAATACATGAACGAAGGAGTTATTGACTCGGAGCCAAATATGGGAAATTTAGGGGTCGAAAAAGGGGTCTGAAAATATCGAAAAATTGATCCCTATACCAAACGAAAGAAGAAAAAAAGTTACGTCGAACAAGCCCATGTTGTTTTTTTCTTCAATTAAAAGCGATTGGGACATAGTCTCTCAACACATCACAGAACGATGTAGGGGTGGTTGGTCGGGGGTGGTGGGATGGGCCCTTTGCTACACAACGACTACAATATTGGACAATTAAATTTTCCAACGGATCTAGACTCGTCTCTCCATTGCGCATCCAATGAGCCGTCGCACTTGTTGTTTAGACAATGTTTACGCAAATGCAGCAACTTTGGGCATTATTGTTTAAAGTTGGGACGATTTAGAAAAGAGGCCATAACTCGGGCAATTGTGATCCGATCGAGCTCGGACCAAGTGCATAGGAAAGAGGGAGAAAAGGGCGTAGTTAAAATGTAAACCGCTAGGATTAAGGGGCACTTTGACTGTTATTAAAGGTGATTTTGGGCTTAATTGAGTTAGAAAAGAGGCTGTAACTCGTCGAGTATTGTTGTTTTGACGTCTGATTTATTTGAAATAACCAAAGACGTCTGTGTTGTTAATACTATGTGATTTTATTCTTAGAAAATTGGAAACTCTTGGTTACAGAGATTACAACTCACTTAAATACACTTAAATTTCTCTGGATCATACTAGCTGAACTTGATTACCTAATACGCGCACTCGAGCGTTCGAGATGTATTGAACCGATCTGGCTAAATTTGAGAAATATCGAAGCTCTACACCTCGGAATTGGGTTGGACTTAGGAGCCTCAACATTTCCTATTGGCGAAATTTATTTAAGGGTGGAGTTTGTTGAGGGAGCAGGGAGGTTGGCAACGCCTTATTATTTAATTTTTGCAATTGGGATAACGGTACAGGCAATTAGGAAACGGAGGAAAGATTCTTAGAAAAAGTCATTAATAGAGGGTAAGGGCCTGTTGGGTTTTCCCCGTCATTAAGGATGTCTGCTTGGGATTAGAAGTGCAGTGGGTTATAGACGGCGAAACCGTGGGGCGTGGTCAACTGCATAGAAGGTATTTTGTATGTATGAAATGTTAGGCTTAAGTTATATTTTAGAAACGTGAGCAATAAGGCAGAAATAAGGCTTAGGATAATAAAAGACCCTAGATGTCTGCGAAGTCGGCTGTTTGCTTCTCGTAATAATTTTTGAGAAGCGTGTGTTGTTAGTACAGAATTGTGTGCTGCTTCTGTTCAATTCTAATTGTATTCACATATTTATAACAAGATGCCGAAGGAGGATGGAAAATGTTGGTCTCCTCCTGATTTTGGCAGAAGGCCCTGATAGGCTACATGAAGATTGGCAGAAGGCCCTGATAGGTAGATATAGTTGAAGGTGAAGTTAAGGGAGGTGACGAACTAGGGGTCAGTCGGTAATTGCAATTTCAAGGAATCGTTACGCGTTTGCAGATAATTAGATTCTTCTGGGAAACTGTGCGCGTGTTAATGCGTTAATGAAGTTAGATATTTCTGTGAGTGAATGAGTGATGCTGCGTGATCATGACTGTGTGTTAATTGCTGTGTGGTTGGAAGTGATTGCTGTGTGGCTACAATCACTATTCATAGCTGTGTGGATGGAAGTAATTTGCCGATTTTCGCCGAGCGGTGGAAAATAGGTTCGGCGAGATGGATTCCTTGCGGAAAGCGAATCTGTATTGTTGTGCACCTTGTGGTGCATGTGTATGTTGCGTGTGAGAGAAGGAATGTACCTTGTGTATTGTTGTGATTGTCAGGAATGGACGAGCGACTTGTGTGAATTTAGCATGGATGTGCGAGATTGTTTGTTATTTTTGTGTGATCGTGAGGAGTGGACGAACGGTTTGTTTTGTATTTTTGATGAATCTTGTGTGGATGTGCGCGAGAAGCAATAAGCGTGTGTTTGGTTTGGTTTGTGCTTGATTGCACTGTTCTTTAGATATGATTGATTGTGTTATGGTTTTAGGAAGGGCGCCAAGTGCACCACTTGGCTGTAACAGTGAGGGCGAACGTCAGGCTGCGCGATGGGTTTGGTTGTTGTGTGTGAATCGCGGAATGAATGTTAGGGTGAGGTTGAAATAACTGGCCAGGAGTGACTTGCAGATAGGTATAAGCGGTTGTGTGCGTACAATATAGACGGGTCGTGCTGTTGCTTCGACTATGTTGCGATGCCATATTGTTTAAAGCTGCATAATATTGGCACGATTTAGAACAGAGGCCATAACTCGGGCAATTGTGATCCGATCGAGCTCGGACCAAGTGCATACGAAAGAGGGAGAAAAAGCACACGTTCCATGGACGTAGTTAAAATGTAAACCGCTAGGATTAAGGGGCTTCAATTGCACTTTGACTGTTATTAAAGCTGATTTTGGGCTTAATAGAGTTAGAAAAGTGGCTCTAACTCGTTGAGTATTGGCCGGATAAGAAAAAATACACCTGAAAACTATCGTCAAGATGCGTACCTCTTTTATTATCGACTGGACATTGATGTGTGGCCATAAGTTGGAGTGACGTGACGCTTAGACCGTGGCTCGGTGAGCGATTGTAAGGTAGTTTTACGGATTTAGCGACGGATGGCAAGGTAGAGATGATAAGGAAGAATGTTGTGTTTTACCGACTGATGGTAATGAAGTTAATTTTTGAATGGAGGAAATGAGGGAATATTTAGGTATAAAAATGTATTAATTACAGAGACTGAACTGATTGAGATGTTTGTATGGTTTGGTTTGTGCTTGATTGCACTGTTCCTTAGAAATGATTGATTGATTGTGTTATGGTTTTAGGAAGGGCGCCGAGTGCACCACTTGGCTGTAACAGTGAGGGCGAACGTCAGGCTGCGCGATGGGTTTGGTTGTTGTGTGTGAATCGCAGAATGAATGTTAGGATGAGGTTGAAATAACTGGCCAGGAGTGACTTGCAGATGGGTATAAGTTTATACGAGTTTCTTTTTTTTATTGGCGTATACACGGTTATGTGCGTACAATATAGACGGGTCGTGCTGTTGCTTCGACTATGTTGCGATGCCATATTGTTAAAAGCTGCATAATATTGGCACGTTTTACAAAAGATGCCATAACTCGGGCAATTGTGATGCGATCGAGCTCGGACCAAGTACATACGAAAGAGGGAGAAAAGGGCGTAGTTAAAATGTAAACGGCTAGGATTAAGGTAGTGGTGTACAATATCTATAATTATATCGATATCGGGTATCGATAATAATCGCTACCTGAAATATCGATATGTACAATATATTTTAAAACAAATATCGATATTATAGATATCGATATATTTATTTAAAAAAGTATTTAATAATTTATATTAATTTATTTATTTATTATCCCCTAAATATGTACATACACGTAGTGATACATATAAGTATAAGTGTATTATACGTAATTGTAAGTAATACAAGTAATATAAGTAATATAAGTAAAATTAAGTGTAGTATAGTATATAACTGTTCACGCAATGATACATATAAGTTAGTCATTATTTAACTCAGACGCCAATCTTCTATTTTTAAACAAGACAGGAACAATAGTTGTTGGAAATGTTTCGCTGACAAGCTGTTTCTTTTCTCGGTCATGATTAAAGCAGCTTGCGAGAAAAGGCGCTCCGACGGAACGGATGTTGTTATTACAGTTAAAAATTTGGTAGCTACTTTCGCTAGATCCGAATTGGGGTACCGACACCAAAATTTTATGGGATCATTATCTACGTCGATAACAGGTTGATCCAAATAGTACCTAAACTCCTGCGGCATCTCATTCGGGTTTAGATTTAACATTTTACTTGTTTTATTTTCTTCTACTAACTTGTGGTGATGATTCCAAAAATTATTATTAGATGCAGATGGATTTTGATTTGGAATGTTGTGATGATCATTTTCAGAATTAGAATTTACTGTAGAAGATTTGAGAACATCAAGATTAAGACGATTAAGAGTTTTGGTAATTTTGTTGACAGCATTGGCACAAGCCACTTTATTACTAAGGTACAAGCGCTTATATCTCGGGTCTAAAATTGTAGACATAGCTAAAAGCAACATCTGCTCAACCTTTTCAAAACGATATGCGAATTCTTTCAGCAATAGTGATTTCATTTCGCGACCAGCTTCTGTAGTAACTATTTGAGCATCTAAGGCTATTTTTAAGTTTTTTACAACTGGTATAGCTTGACTACCGGTCACATAAGTTTCACCACTTACAATAATAGTTGCATCTTTCAATGGCTTTAACAAATTGACGAATTCTTTCACTACGATCAATTCGCTGGCAGTTAACATTAGTGGCCCATTTGGACACTTTAAAAGGATTGTCGCTATTTTTTCAGATAATGTATGGAATCTCTCATACATGTCATAGGATGAATTCCAGCGTGTTTCTACACTTTGTATGAGTGCTAAATCTGATACAAGTCTGAGAGCATCGGCTGCAGAGACCGACTGTTTAAAATATTTGACAATAGTTTTGACTTTTAGGTGAATAGAATTAATTATCTCAGATTGAATTAATTTCGCTGGTATTAAGTTTAGAGTGTGTGATAGACACGGAAGCCATACGTCGTTACCAAATTCATCAATGACTGCTTTTCTAATATTCGCTGCGTTGTCCGATACGAAAGCGACAATGGCTGCCTTATTAATTCGCCACTCTTCTATTATACTTACTAGCCATTTAGTTATATTGCTGGAAGTGTGCTGTTCATTCAGTTCTCTTATTCCAAGTATTACGGATTTATACTTATCGCCTTTTATATAGTGAGTGGTTACTCCTAGGAAGCTTTGGCTATGAAGGGTGTCGGTCCAAATATCAGCTGTAAGCGATATACTGTTAACAGCAGACAATTCCTGTTTTGTAATTTCCGATAGTACATCGTACATCTCTTCCATGCGTCTGGTTATTGTAAGTCGACATGGTATTTTATATAGGGGAATCACATAGTTCATTAAAGTCTTGAATCCTTCTTTTTCTACGGTATTGTATGGCATTTTGTCTTTGGCAAGCATGAAGAGTATCCTATTGGTAACTTCCACAGCTTTTGATCCCCCATCTATATATTTGCATAAGATATTAAGTCAGCATTTAAAAATGGTAACAAATTATTTGAGCTTAGATTCATTTTAAATATAATTTTCGGTATAATAAAAGGCATACCTTGAAAAGATTTTTGGTTAATGAACGCTGCATCAATTCTAGTTATTCTAGATTGCTTTTTTTTAATACCAGTGCTAAGTGTTGATTGTAATATCGAAGTAGTATTAGGTTTTAAAACTTGAGTTGAGTCAGAATGCTCAGAATCAGAATCTTGATTACTTGTTTTAAACTTTTTAATTGATGGTTGCGTAGACTCAGACTTTGTCATTTGATCACTTTCGGATCCTTCAGTAGTTTCATCCATCTAATAGTAAAACAATTTTTATTGCAATAGTATACGACTTAGATTATAATTATTATACAATGTATAATATTTTTATAATACGTACAGAATCACGCATGTTCCTTTTTGTTTTTGAGCAGCCAGGTACAGGTTCCTTTTTCGAGATTATAATTATATTCAAATTCAATTCAGGATGGTTGTGTACGATGTGGGAACGTAAGTTCGTTGTGTTACCAGAAGATTTGATGTATTTCTCACACCGTTTACACTGTCCACCATCAGGCGTCTTGATAAAGAATTTCCATATTTCACTTTTTCCTTTCACTCGTGACACTAAAAGAAAATTATTTTTAATTATCTTGAATTAGATATTTTTTAAATTTATGAGTATGAAATTGTTGTGCATGAAAGAAAATGGAATTAATGAAATGTTCAGGATTTGACTTACTATTTCTATACAGTAGCTAATAATTATATTATTTCATACTTTGTTATTCTATTTCGAATCAAAATTAAAAAAATTCAAAATCTTCCATGCGAGCTATGTCAGGTTCAAGGTACTCGGAATCACTAGTATCGTTATTTTCGATTATTACGGTATCGGGTAAACTTATATCAGATTGGTTGTCTAATTCTAGCAAGTAATCAAATACAGAGCCTAAGAGACTATTAATTATTGATATATTGATCTCTAATTTAATTTCAATTGTATGTAATTTTTCTGTTATAGATTTATCTTGATTTTTTATTTTGTTACAACAAAACCAACTTATAATTAAATCCAAAGATTTTTTGTTAGATTGCAAAATAGTTTGTATGTCTAGTAATTCTTGAGAATCTTTAGAAAAGCTCTTTTGATTACAAAATCTATCTTTTAAGCGTAATAATAAATTTTTTTGATCTTCTAAACATTTTAGTAAACTAGTGTTTTCATCATTATTCATATCTGTAAGAAAGTTTTTTAAAATGAAAGGATCAGTTTGGAATCATAATATTAAATAATTATAAAAATTCTATGACAAATAATGTAAGATAATACTTAACATATGAATTTTTAGAATTATTTTTTGTTATTACGAAAATTCAGTATTAAAATAATTTATCTTAATAGAAAATATAAAATAATATTGAATTTATGTAATTATTGTAGGATAATGGTAATTTGTGCATACTTTTGTCCAAATGAAGAATGGAAATGTAGTCGTACAAAGTTGGGTATTGGGTTTCAGATTTGAATTGAAATATTTGAGACGATGGTGATATTATATGAAATTATGAAAGGATCCGAAACTGTAAAAGATAAAGTAATTATTATATAAATTAATGTAGAAATAATAAAATAAATTGAAATTTTACATAAATAAAATTGTAGGTTTCGATAAGACTTTTCATTGAACTCGATGCTCGAATAAAATCTAAAAGCTTTATACGCGAATCTTCAGTTCAAGCAATGTTTATTCTTCGAATTTAGCTAACGACTAACGGCTTTGTATTTAGAAAGTTCGCATTTTCCTAGAATAGCTTTCGATCCATATATAATACATACTATGTATTATATATGCCTATATGGTCTATTCTAGATACAGATATATTTATCCACGTATCGTACCACGTGATTCTATCATAAAGAACAGTACAGTAAAATAGAATACAAATACAAAGTTTCGCGTTCGTCGAGTCGATTCTGAGAATTACTGACCTGCAGTCGAGTTGCGACGTTGCGAGGAATCACGGATTTGCCAGCTCCTGGTCGCCGACTCGCGACTCTTCTTCACCGTCCTCGGCTTGACCAATTTTCTTCGCCGGCTTCACTTCAGCACTCGTTGTCGTTTCCTCGTGAGCAGCAGCAGAGCAAAGGCTTGACAAATTTTCTTCGCCGGCTTCACTTCAGCACTCGTTGTCGTTTCCTCGTGAGCAGCAACAGAGCAAAGGCTTGATAAATTTTCTTCGCCGGCTTCACTTCAGCACTCGTTGTCGTTTCCTCGTGAGCAGCAGCAGAGCAAAGGCTTGACAAATTTTCTTCGCCGGCTTCACTTCAACTTTCAACACTCGTTGTCGTTTCCTCGTGAGTAGCAGCAGAGCAAAGGCTTGACAAATTTTCTTCACGTTAGCACTCGTTTCCTCGTCCGTGCGTATTGAAAGATTTGAAAGACTGCCGGTTCGCCGGTTGGCGCCAACATCACAAACAAAGACACAAACGTCGAAAATGCTTTGAGTTAAGCTTCGCGAGTTTTCGAGCACGGGGCATATATTTTCTCTATAGTTCCCCCTTCCCTACGAAAAGTCGAGTCCTGATCGCCATAGGCGCCATCTTACGACTTACGACACAAGCCGTAGTTGCAGTCGGAGTCGGAGACCGCACACGACTGACGACAGTCTGTTGCCTTGTTGCCTACCTTTAGCGGCTCCCGAAGTCCCGACAAAACGTTCGCTGCTAACTTTAAATTTCGCGATAAAATATCGATATTCTTATAAATTATATCGATATCTTTAATAATTAGTTGTTAAGATATCGATAAAAAATTTCGATATATTCAAACTAAAATATCGATATTTGAAGTTATCGATAATTATTGTACACCACTAGCTCGGACCAAGTGCATACGAAAGAGGGAGAAAAAGCACACGTTCCATGGACGTAGTTAAAATGTTAACCGCTAGGATTAAGGGGCTTCAATTGCACTTTGACTGTTATTAAAGCTGATTTTGGGCTTAATAGAGTTAGAAAAGTGGCTCTAACTCGTTGAGTATTGGCCGGATAAGAAAAAATACACCTGAAAACTATCGTCAAGATGCGTACCTCTTTTATTATCGACTGGACATTGATGTGTGGCCATAAGTTGGAGTGACGTGACGCTTAGACCGTGGCTCGGTGAGCGATTGTAAGGTAGTTTTACGGATTTAGCGACGGATGGCAATGTAGAGATGATAAGGAAGAATGTTGTGTTTTACCGACTGATGGTAATGAAGTTAATTTTTGAATGGAGGAAATGAGGGAATATTTAGGTATAAAAATGTATTAATTACAGAGACTGAACTGATTGAGATGTTTGTATGGTTTGGTTTGTGCTTGATTGCACTGTTCCTTAGAAATGATTGATTGATTGTGTTATGGTTTTAGGAAGGGCGCCGAGTGCACCACTTGGCTGTAACAGTGAGGGCGAACGTCAGGCTGCGCGATGGGTTTGGTTGTTGTGTGTGAATCGCGGAATGAATGTTAGGATGAGGTTGAAATAACTGGCCAGGAGTGACTTGCAGATGGGTATAAGTTTATACGAGTTTCTTTTTTTTATTGGCGTATACACGGTTATGTGCGTACAATATAGACGGGTCGTGCTGTTGCTTCGACTATGTTGCGATGCCATATTGTTAAAAGCTGCATAATATTGGCACGTTTTACAAAAGATGCCATAACTCGGGCAATTGTGATGCGATCGAGCTCGGACCAAGTACATACGAAAGAGGGAGAAAAGGGCGTAGGTAAAATGTAAACGGCTAGGATTAAGGGGCACTTATACTGTTATTAAAGGTGATTTAATTGAGTTAGAAAAGTGGCTGTAACTCGTCGAGTATTGGCCGGATCGACCTCGGACTATCGTCAAGATGCGTACCTCTTTTATTTGGTCGACTGTTGGAGGCGGCTGCAGGGTGAGCACCGTTTGATGGCAAGGTAAGGAAGAATGTTCTGTTTTACCGACTTGAAGTTTTTCTGTTGTAACGGCTGATGGTAAAGAAGATTGTCCGTTCTATGCATGTTATGTGGTCGAAGCCTTCTGGAAATGAGGGAATATTTAGGTATAAAAATGTATTAATTAGAGAGACTGAACTGATTGAGATGTGGAAGTGTGGAGAACGCAATAAGTGCGTGTATGGTTTGGTTTGTGCTTGATTGCACTGTTCCTTAGATATGATTGATTGATTTCACGTGCGCGTTTATTTTTACGTGTGTTATGGTTTTAGGAAGGGCGCCGAGTGTACCGCCTGTGCGACCTGGCGCACTTGGCTGTGACAGTGAGGGGGGCGAACCTCAGGCTGCGCGATGGGTTTGGTTGTTATGTGTGTGAATCGCGGAATTAATACGTGCACGGGTGGTTTATCGGTTCGCTATTGTTAGGGTGAGGTTGAAATAACTGGCCAGGAGTCAGCTCGTATGTGGCGGTGACTTAGTCGACTGTTGGAGGCGGCTGCAGGGTGAGCACCGTTTGATGGCAAGGTAGATTCCTTGTTTACCAAGGGATGGAAAGGAAGAATGTTCTGTTTTACCGACTGATGGTAATGAAGTTTTTCTGTTGTAACGGCTGATGGTTAAGAAAATTCTCCGTTTTATGCAGATTCCTGTTTATTCTGCGGAACAAAAACCAGGAGCAATTATGGCACAGTGCGAAACACCCGCTATGCTGCTGATACAGAACACGCTCAGGAGGGGGGGGGGGAAGATGTGCCAGGCCTCGGATCGGCCGGTTTACTTATAGAGCCGGAGTCCCAACTTTCATATGGACGCAGGAGAGTAATTTGCGTGAAAATTTGGAAAGCAGAGGAGGGGAAGGTGTGACAGAATTTGGGCAGAGTTTGAGGGGCGCGCAGTAACTGATTGGGGCGGTGAGTAATTGGTGCAAATTTTAGAGCAAAGTTATAGGGCCTGTATTTATATCTCGAATTTTCTTAAAAAATAACCATTCCTACCCTCCCCCGCCCTCGGGAGTGGCCGACTATAGGGTGTAGCAGTGTCGGGGTGAGAAATGTCGAATTTTCTTAAAAAATAACCATTCCTACCCTCCCCCGCCCTCGGGAGTGGCCGACTATAGGGTGTAGCAGTGTCGGGGTGAGACTTGTCGGATTTTCTTAAAAGATAACCATTCCTACCCTCCCCCGGCCCGGGGAGTGGCTGACAAGGGGGGTGTTACAGTGTCGGGGTGAGAAATGTCGAATTTTCTTAAAAAATAACCATTCCTACCCTCCCCCGCCCCGGGGAGTGGCCGACTATTGGGTGTTGCAGTGTCGGGGTGAGAAAACTCAGATTTTCTTAAAAAATAACCTTTCCCACCCTCCCCCGCCCTCGGGAGTGGTAGACAAGGGGTGATACAGTGTCATATTGGGAAAATGGTCCGGAAGAAATTCCGAGTCGAATGAGCCACACTTGCATTTTTCATCAATATAGGCTGGGAACTTGGCAAAATTTCGAAAAATTCTGAAAATTTTTCAAGTCCTAGAAATGTTCAGAATCTTCTAAAACGCAAAGATCCGTTCAAGATTTTCAGTTTGCAGTGTTGATGATCCGTCGCACATAAGTTCGCAGCTGGATTAACCCTATAACCTATAACTCCATAACCGCAAATGATATAACCCACTCCCCCCTTCCCCAACTCTATAATCCGCAATGCTATAACCCCCTACCCCCCGCCACAACTCTATAACCCGCAAAATGCTATAACCCCCTACCCCCTCCCCAACTCGATACACCCGCAAATGCTGTAACCCCCCTCCCCAACTCTATAACCCCATACCCCCTCCACAACTCTATACCCCATACCCCCTCACCAACTCTATAACCCTATAACCCTATAAACTCCATACCCCCCCCGACCCAACTCGATAACCGCCAAATACTATAAACCCCCTACCCCCTCCCCAACTCTATAACCCGCGAAAAGCTAAAACCCCATACCCCCCTCCCCAACTATATAACCCCATACCCCCCTCCCCAACTCTATAACCCGCAAATGCTATAACGCCATACCTCCCCTCCCCAACGTCATAACCTATAAAGCTATAACCCCATACCCCCTCCTCCCCAATTCTATAATCCCATACCCCCCTCCACAACGCTTATAAACCCATACCCCCAACTCTATAACCCTAAAACCCCTATAACCTCCTACACCCTCCCCAACTCTATAACCCCCAACCCCCCGTCCCCAACTCTATACTCCCAAATTGCTATAACCCCATACCCCCCGCTCCAACTCTATAACCCGCAAATGCTATAACCCCATACCTCCCCTCCCCAACCCGATTACCCCCCTCCCCAACCGCAAATGCTATAACCACAAACCCCCTCCCCAACCCGCAAATGCTATAACCCGAAACCCCCCCCGCCCCCAACTCTATAACCCCTATAAGCCCATACCCCTCTCCCCCGCCCCAACTTATAACCCTCCCCAACTCTATAACCCCCGCATATGCTATTACCCCATACCCCCTCCCCAACACTATAACCCGCAAATGCTATAACCCCTTACCCCCCTCCACAACTCTATAACCCCCTACCCCCCTCCTCAACCCTGTAACCCGCAAATGCTATAACCTCATACCCCCACTCCCCAACTCTATAAACCGCAAATGCTGTAACCCCATACCCCTTCCCCAACTCTATAACCCCTTCCCAACCCGCAAATGCTATAACCCATAATCCCCACCCCAATTCTATAACCCAATACCCCCTAGAACCACATACCCCCCCACTCTATAACACCCTACCCCCCTCCTCAACCCTATAACCCTATAATGCTATAACCGCATACCCCCACTCCCCAGCTCTATAACCCCATACCCCCCTCCCAACGCTATAAACCGCAAGTGCTATAACCCTATAACCCTATAACTCCCTAACAAGTGTGGAAAATAGGCGAAATTTTTAATATACGTTTTTTTCGCCCAAGAAAGATTTTAGAGATCCAAACGCAAAAATAAGAACTCAAGTGCTTATTTTTGGATTCTCTATCGAATGAGCCTATGTTGTTTTTCGGCTTGAAAATGATTGGAAATGAAAGTAGACGAAAAAATAAAACTATTTTGACTGTAACCCTATAACCCTATAACTCTGTAGACTATAACCCCATATCTCTATAACCGCATACCCAACAGTTCCCAACACTATAAACCTATAACCCTATAACCCTATAACTATATAAACCTGTAACCCAATAGACCACCCTCCTCAAAACTATAACCCGCAAGTGTAATAACCTGATACCCCACCGTCTCGAAACCTATAACCCTATAACCCTATAACCCTATAAACGGAACAAACAATGTCGGGAAAACAAGCGAAATTTTATATAGGTGTTTTTTTCGGCCCACGGAAGATTTTATAAATCCAAACGCAAAAATTAGAAGGCAAGTGCTTATTTTTGGATTCTCTATCGAATGGACCTATGTTGTTTTTCTACCTGAAAATGGTCGAAAACGAAAGTAGACGAAAAAATAAAAGTATTTTACTCCAATCCCCC